>PVLC010037744.1:0-15124 GCA_004027655.1 Graphiurus murinus
CCATAATGATATATATATATATATATATATATATATATATATATATATATATATCCCTTAACCTTGGCCCATTCACCTGTTAGCATTTTAAATTGGAGGCCAGGTAGCCAACTTATTTGTAATAGACCATGAGTCATTATATGTAACATTGTGAAAAGAAGCCTGAAAATACCAAGCATGTTGTTTTTAACTTAGCTGAAACAGGTTTTCTTTCTTTTTTCTTTTTTCTTTTTTGTCTGTAGGAGTTTTTAACAGGACTCAGATCACAGGAATAGGATTCTCTACTTTTTGTAGTGTTTGATAGTCCTGGACCTGTAAAATTTCAAGAATGATAGGTTTAACTTTACAGAATCTTATAAGGACTTATCTGGAGGGAAGGTTTAGACATTTGGTATCCTATCTTATTTTTTGAGCCTAAAAGCAGAAGTATCATTATAAATTATAATGTAGAGTATAAGGGGCAGCCAAAGTCAGAAGATAGATCAATTATGTGGGGTCTTTTAAATGGCTCAATGAGTATGACACTTCTTTTACCCCAGAATAGCATGCTTATTTTTGGCTATACTTTCCTGCTGGGTGTTCAAGACCAAGTAGTTAGCCCAAGATTGGGAAAAGAAGTTTGTCTGGCATTTTTGTTGTTAAGGTCAGTCAAGGCTCCTCAGGTTTACTCTTAGGGACTTGGTGAGGCTTTACCTCTACCAGTTGTGTCATCTGCCAGGACAAGTCTTATCCTTGCTGACCATTTGACTTTCTTTGAAGCATGGAGGACATTTTCCTTTCTGATGATTTTCCTTTTTGCAGAGTATATGCTGGAGGCTCCCAGTCTTTGGGGCCTTCATGATCTCCCTTTTTTGGGGGACCAGATGACTCACTGGAGTTGCAGGGGCTTTTGACAAGGCCCTTCCCTGAGTCCTATTTTACCTTGGAGGACTAGGCCAAAAAATTTATTGTTTCTCCTTAGTCCTTTTATTTCCTTATTGTTCTCAAACCTTACTTGTTGAACACCCAGAAGGTCAGTTTTACTAGTCATTTTAGGCTGTTTTGCAGGTGACAGGTATTATCTCAAAACACTTTTTGTATGTTGTACTTCTGTTATACATTAGCAAACAATAGTTATACAGTTTTATAAGAAAAGCACAAAAGAGAATTATCAGGAATGAAAAAAATCTCATCTGTATCTTTGTATAAAGAAGATGGTCATAACATAATTAGAAACATATAAATATAATCCTGAAAATGCTATCACCATTTTGTTTTGTTTAGATTAGCTTAGTAATCTTATATTTTGTATTTTAGAAGCCCTGTACATTTTGAGAACACAAACATCTAAAATGTTATTGTCAATAAACAACAGGAAATTATCTTAATAAAATGTAAAATTTTTGCTCTCTAGGCTTGTTTTTGTAATATTTTACCAAAAGCAGATCAATATATTAAGAAAAACAAATGGTTTTAAACATAGACCTAATGCATTTAATGTGACTTTTACAAAACCCTTTAAACAATTTATTTTAATTTTAACCAGCCAGCTTTATCACATACAACATTCTTATAAGTTTTACCATTTACAAATTATTTGCTTTATTATGATATCCTATCATGCCCTACAAATATATTTTTATTTGTTGGTTTTGTTTTTTTATGTTTTTATCTTTTGGGGCTCTGATCGTATGACAATTATTTATCTGTTAGTGTGGCCAGAATGGCCACATCTGGTTTACCTTGCTGGCACAGCTTTGGATTTTTCTTTAATACAAACTGTAGATCCGTTACTTTTTTGGAAAACAGATCTGGTTGCGATACAATGCCATTGTTTACATTTTTTTTTCTGGTGCCATCCTCTCTGTCTTTTGATCTATACTACCAAACTCAGGCAGAAAAAGACTAGGAATTTAATGGGATGCTGGCAGGTTTGGCATATGGGCCATTTCCCATCTGAGAGACAGAGCAGAAATAAAAGCATCCTTTTAATTCTCTCAGTGTGTGATTTATTCCAGAGCATCCCCTGGGCTACTTGGCATCTGTTTCATTCATGGCCTTTAATGGGGTGCATCTAGTGGATTTACCTATGTTTACCAGTGTGATGAAGAGCTGACACCTCATTATGACTGCCAGACACATATATGATGCAACTGTGGTAGGATGTCAGAGAGCTGGAACCTAGTTATGACTGCCAGATGCTTGTGATGTATCTGTGGTGAGGTGTTAGCAAGCCGTGAGACCAGAACCCTGATGTCCTCAGGCCTGATTGTGCCGTGGTAAATGCAGCATGTATTGCTGTCTGCCTGTGAGCTCCCTTTGTAGTCTATCTGTATTTAGTTTTTCCTAGGATGATGGCCAGTAAGAGAATGAAGCTCAGGTTGTCTAGCATCTGCAGCTCTATCAGCTAAAGATTGTTAAGGAGTGTTTTATCATTCTGATCATTATTTCCAATTTTTTGGATTGTTCAGGTGAAAGAATATGTAGTTGTTTCCATCAAAGCAATGTGTACAAAAGAGGTAGAATGTATCTGGGTTCAATGCCCATTATCACAAAAATAAACAAACAAATAATGTCTAGATGAAGTTTAAGGTAGAGTAGTTTGCCTATACTCAAAACCTTGGATTGCCTGGAAGTTAATGACAACAACAAAAAGTCCTTTGTTACCTGAGGATTTATCCTGCTAGGTTTTGTATGCAAACAGCAACCTCTTTACTAACTGGTTCTGGGGAAACAGAACTAGTAGTCGTAATTAAAAAGTGTGATACTTTACAAGTGTGAAGTGCAAGCAGCAGTCACCCAGCCAGACGTTGAAACACACAAATTAGGTTTAATTGAGCTCTTTTATTGTTGGATTTTATTTTATTTTAAAATATATTAAGACAGTAAGGACTTTAAGAGGAATATTAAGCAACCCTCTTTGATCTTGGATTTAGCTGACTAAAACTGGTGGCTTTTGAAATATCACCTTCCATTCTGAAAAGGAGCTTCTGTTCCCTTGCTGTGGATTCTTGGTGACTTAAGTGGTTAAATTGGAACTCAACTTTTGTGAAGTAGCTGGTTGCTCTGCCTTTCATTCTGAATTTAAAATGTTAAATATTATCTAACTCAAAGGGAAGTCTAAAAAAGGCCTCACATTCTCTTTCTGATCTCATGTTCTCAAAAATCATTATTTGAATTTTGCTTTCTTGTTATTCTTACCTGAACTCATCCATGATATTTTAGCAATTATTCTCTTAGAATAACTATTGACTGCATTGCATTCCCAAAAGTCTTCTCTATTTCTCTCCCTCTCTCCTTCTGTCTCACTATATTAGAAGCCAGTTGATTATTATAAAAATAAGCTAATGCCCAATCCCATTAGGACTTACACATTTGTATGTTTAAGTCAGTCCTTTGCTACTTTATGTATAAAGTAATTTATAGTTGTTGGAATGATTCAAGTCATTTCAAAGATAAATATAACATAGGCCTTGTATGAGGACAGTGAAGACCACATAGCTTTCTATCTGCTAAGAAGTTTCTAGTATAGAGTTGCTATTTACTGAACACTGGTTGGTTGATGATGAGCTGACAAGGAGATGACTTTCTTATGACTACTCATGGCCAAAAATGAAATGACAGGTTATGTTATCTCTGGTGGTGCATTGTTGGATTTTTTTCAAAAAAAAAAAAAAGATTTCTGATTTTTGGCCTATGGCAAAATTAAAATGGAACATACCTTCCTTACTCTCAACAAAACTCGCACTCATTTCATTTAGGGACCAAAGGACTGATATTTGAAACAGAAATGTGAGTACACATCTGAAAGAAGGCCCTGGGAAGCCCAGGGGCAGAAATGGCTCCATGTCTATGGCAGCAGTGTGTGTGTACAAGGGAAACCAGATCGCCACAGGAGCATGTGTGTGCAAAGGAGACCAGATCACCTCAGCAGTGTGCATGTACAAGGGAGGCAGGATCACCTCAGCAGTATGCATATGTAAGGAAACCAGATCGCCTCAGCAGTGTCTGTGTGTGAGGGAGACCAGATTACCTCATCAGTTTGCATGTACAGAGGGAGACGGGATCACCTCAGCAATGTGCTTGTGCAGAGGGAGATGAGATTGCCTCAGCAGTGTGCATGTACAAGGAAGGCAGGATCACCTCAGCAGTATGCATATGTAAGGAAACCAGATTGCCTCAGCAGTGTATGTGTGTGAGGGAGACCACTGGGATCTGCCTCTCAGAAGTACTGATATTATGCTCAATCCAGATACAATTAAAATTGGTTGCAATTTATGCCCAAGGAAAGCACAAAAGAATATATATTCTTTAGGGGGAGTGTTGAATATATATAGTGTATTGATCATGTAAAGACATATCCAACAATAGAAACACAGCTGTCCCCTCTCAGATGACAGTGGGTCCAGCAGAAACGGGGATATGCCTGTGAGAAGAAGCCAGGAAAACCAGGGGCTGTGTCAAGGCAGGAAGTGCTCTGTGTTAGCTTTTCTTAAGAAGTAAAAATGAAAATGTGTGCTTCATAATTTTCATGCTGCATAGATGGATAATATTAATTGTTACATATCCTCAGAAAGAAAAAACTGGGGAATTGTCTGACTTTTGACAGCCCCCTTAGGGGATCTTTTCAAATGTCTGGTGTATTGGAGCAGTTAAATACACCCTAACTATAATCATTTTATCTAACACAGGACCGGCACTTTGGTGTGTAGGTGTGTTATTTCACCCCACCTTATTTTTTAAATTATCCTGCACATCCTTTTCACTTCATTCTCCCTTGAATTCTCTAATGATGTTAGTGACAATGGTCTTTATGAACCTAAGAATGGAAAAGAAATGAAGTTCTAAGAGGGAGTGTTATTGACATGGGTGACCTTTATTGCTAAGAAATGCTTTATTACACATAAAGATGAAGGGTGCTTTTTATTTTTAAAGTTCTTACTCACTTAGCATTAATTTGCTAAAATAGCTTAATGAGCATGTCAAAAACTTTGGATCTGAAGATTCGTACCTTGTGTCTTTAATTGTGACTGTATATTGCCAAGGGACCTCTATTAGAATCACAAGTAAGTCAGATATGGTGGTGCACGCTTGTAATCCCAGTACTTGGGAGACTGTGACAGGAGGATCTCAGGTTCACAGCCAGCCTCAGCATCTTGTGAGGCCATCTGCAACTTAGTGAGACTCTATTTCAAAATAAGGAATAAAATAGGGCTGGGGGTATAGATCGGAGGTAGAATGCCCCTGGGTTCGATCCCTAGTGCCACACACACACACAAAAAAGACAGAGACAGAAAGAGATAGAGATAGAGAAGAAGGGAGGAGAGAGAGAGGCGAGGAGAAGAGAGGAGAGGAGAGGAGAGGAGAGGAGAGGAGAGGAGAGGAGAGGAGTAAGTAAAGAACCACAAGAAACCTAAGACCATTCTGAACTAAACATGTCCATGGTGGTGGACATGAAAGTAGCAAGTGCTGATTCATTCACTGTGTTATTTCTCTTGCCTCCATATCTCAGCTAGAATCCATTTCTCTCTCATGCACCCACAACACTTAATACTTTTGCACAAACTGGGCTACTGTGTGATGTGATGTGTTAAGCAGGCTTTGTTACTGCCACCATGAGAAGTCCTGGGCACCCTCCTCAACTGAGCCAAGTGATTAAAACACGGTGGGTGCTCAATAAATGATACTTAATTTGAACTAACTCGTTGGCCTACCATTTGTTGACCACCTACTGTATGCCAGGTATTGTGCTGAAGATAAAGGTGTGATTTAGTCATGGTTTGTGCCCTTCAGGGAGTCACCCAGTGGAAGTTGGCTATCTTCACATATTATTACTGTGTATCACTTTGCCTTGAGTCATTCAAAGATCCCCCTGAAATCCTAATGGAAGTAACAGTTAAACTGAGCCTGGAGCAGAGTTGGACTTGAATAGGGTAAGGCAGAGAATGCTATCCTAGCCACAGGTGTCAGCTGGTATAAAACTTCAGAGGCAAGAAAAAGAATATCTTGTCCACGCAGCAGCAAGTGGCTGAGGGTGCAGTGTGACTGGTCCAGGTGGGAGAGTGTTGATGGATGAGGTTGACAGGAGTGGCAGGGGTCCAGAACACTGCACACCTTGTTAATGTGAAGAAACTTGGCATTCATTTATTTATTCATTTCAAAGATACGACTTGAGTACATACTGTATGTTCTGCATAAATAGGGGGTACATTGCCAAGCAAGACAAACAATATCTGTGCCCTCATAGAACTTACATTCCAGTAGGAAGACTTTAAAATTAGTAAGTAAATATACAGAATCTGTTAAAAAAAAACCAAGTGCCAGTAAGAAAAATATTATAATGTGATAAATAAAATAGCAGTGTGGTAGGGCAGAGGCAATTATAAAAGGATAGTCATAGAAGAGGTAGCACTTAACCAAGACTTACAGGATGAGAAGCCAGCCATGGAGAGCAAGATGAAAGAGCTCCAAGCCAAAAAGAGAAATAGTGCTCAGGTATGAGAGGAGGCTGGTGAGCCCAGCGTGTAGGAGAGTGGCCCGAGCTGGACTCAGCCATCTGGGGAGGTGCCACATTGTATCATGCAGGGCCTTGCAAGCGAGCTGATGGACTTGGTTATTCTCAGCACAATGACAGCCTTTGCTATGGGGCATGGGAATGACCTGATTTTCCTATGTGGAGGATCCCCCTGGCTATGTGAAGAATAGGTTAGAAGAGAAGAAGGGAGACTGGAGGCCCACTTAGAAGAGGATATTGTATTGCTTGTATGCAGGACATGGTTCTCTTGCCTGGGGTGGTGGGTGATGGAAAGAAATGGGCATAGTCCGACCATGTTTCAGAAATAGAACCAACTAGAATTTGAACTATTGTTTACCCCTGGCTGGTAGGAATAGGACCTTACCCTCAAATAGCTTTATATATAAAACTCTCCTTCTGCCCAAAGGGCACATGGTTCTTTCATGTCACAAATGCATTAACAGAAGAAGAAAATTAAGTGGAACAAGGAAATAATGGTCTTTGTTTTGACTTTGTTTCATTGTCATATTTGATGCTGTCTCTCCACCATGACTCTGCCTTTTAGTTTTAGGGATAAGAAAAAGGTTATGACATTACCATGAGTAACAATAGAGAGATTTCATTCTGGTATTAACTTAACATTTATTCTCCTAGATCCTTTTTCTCTAAGACATAACAGTCCCGATGATGTGTGATGTTTGTAATGCATGATTGGAGGGGGCAATCCTGGAATCATGGGACTAGACCCACTCCAGGTAATTTGGTAAGGCAGGATGGCTCCCCATAAATACGCGTACATGCGGAAACAACTCAGGATTTTTGAAACCTGTTTTAATAAATAACACAATTCTGGTCCTGTCCAAGAGCCAAAGCAGGTGATTTTGTTTACACATGGCTACCAATGAAGAATTTCATGGTTTCCAGAAAAGAATTTTATAATGACAGTGCATGGCTGGAGAAGGCTTTTCAGTTCTGCCCTGAGCCTGCGGAGCACAGAATACATAGTTGGGCTGTTGGTGGAGGTAAGGATAGTGCTATGAGCAAAGAAAGGGGGCTCTGGTCTGTTACTGTGAGAAACCTGGACTGTTGCCCCTGATGCTTGTTTAAGCGGCAGTTTTCAAGAAACACAATTACCACTTACAAAGCACCAGTGTTATATGAAGCATTGGGACGCTCCTCATTGAAGAAATAAGCTTTCCTATCTGCCATATGTCAGGCAGTCTGATTGCTCTGTGGGCAGAAGAGATAGAGCTCCTACTTTCTGGGCGCTTTCCTGATAGCTATTGAGGTGAGGTAAATGTACAACTCTGTCAAATGAGACCAATAAGATAACTCGAGAGGAAACGAGGGTTGTGTTCTAATGAAGCATTCCGAAAGGGCTCCAGGAAGGAACAGTGACATTGTAAGATGCCAGAATCCCAGTGTTGGCAAGACCTTTGGAAGGCACAAAAGGTTCAAGTTAGCTGCTGCCTTTCAAATCCCAGAATCCCAGTTGGGTGGCCTTGAGCATGTTCCTATACCCTTCTGTACCTTATCTCATCTATAAAATGAAAATTATCTATCTCCCTCCTGGGGTGATTATGAGAATAGCACAGCACGGTTCCTGGCACCAAGTTAGCTATCATTGTTTTTTTTTTAATACTTTTACTGGTGCATTGTAATCATATATCATAGTGAGGTTCAAACATACATGCACATAGGTCTTGATATGTTTCTAGAATCTTAGTAAGACATTGTTTTACACTTTTCCTAGAACCTCTGCAGTGCCAAGGATTGTCTTCCTCCTAGGCCATTCCATTTGTGAATAATTTTAGGTATTAAAAATTCTCAAATGGTAGATTGATAAATTATCAAGAGATAAAGAAGGGGAAGAGAGTACCTTCCAGGTTGGAAGATCTGCATGATCAAACACAGACATGGGATATATTCAGACAGTGATGCATGACTCCGGCTTGACCGTTGGCTTTTAGGCACAGTGAGGGTTGAGATGAGAAGGGCAGGTACAGTGGTGTTGGAGAGGCCCTGAGTGTCAGGGTCAACAGACGCACCTAAGCATTCCACTAAATTGTGGGGCTATCCTTTCCATATTAGTCAGGAAAAGCACAAGATCAGATAAAACTGAACAGGTGGTGAGGTAATTGAATATTCATTTGAGGCTGTCCTAAAAAACTGGCTAGGTAGTTGCCAAATAGACACAATGTAAATCAGTGGGTTGGGGTGCCCTTTGTGTATGCTCCCCTGGGCTCCTAGGGAAATTCCTAACTCATTCTTTTCATATTAGGATAAAGCTTTCCTCCATACTGTTCCATGTACATTTTCTGCCCTCTGTTTGGAGGACTAGTTGGTTTCCCAGACCATGGAGTACTGGATTATCTATAGGGAATGAGCCAGTTCAAGCTGCATGGGGCTTGGGGTGCTGGCTGGCCAATGGGAGTCTTCACTCGATATTTGGGTAGGCTTTCACCCAGCCACCTGGTCCTCTAGATGGAGACCACAACTCTTTAAGCACTCATGTTCTCTGGTTCCTCCATTACTCTGAAGTTACCCCCTCTTTTGCCTTGCTGCCCCTTCCCCAGCCTGAGTTTTCCTTCTCTGGGATTTGAAATCATTCACTCTACAATGAGGCTATGAATATTGTGCTCTGTATGTAACCAACATTTCATCTCTCTGGATCAGTGTATCTTCTTCAGTTTCTACTTGGGAGAGGGGAGGAAAGGTACAAAAACAAAACAGAAACCCATCACTGATTGTCAGTGAGAAAAGAAGATGTGTGGAAAATGCACCAGTAAATGTGTGACTCTTTCAAGGTGTGTGTCATCCCTGGCCTTTGAGGTGGCATGGAGGAAGTATAAAAAGCCCAGGGTATCCAGGCATGGTGGCACATGCCAATGTGCCTGGGACAGGCTGAGACAAGAGGATCACAGGTTCGAGGCCAGCTTCAGAAATATAGATACCCTGAGCAACTTAGTGAGATCTTATTTCAAAATAAAAAGGCCTGGGATTGTAGCTTATAGGTAGAATGCCCTTGGGTTCAATCCCTAGTATGAGAGAGAGAGAGAAAACAGGAGCCCTGGGATTGAGTTCTGACTGTAGTGTTTACTCAGTTATATTCTGGACAGTCAGCAACCTGCTTGACTGGATTTTCCACCTTCAAAACCAAGTGGTTGCTCCAGATTAGCTCCCTACAATGGTCTTTGCAGAGCTAACAGGCTGTGGTTTTACCTTTCCAACCCTTGAGATATTTGATTTATCTGTGATTCATCAGCATGCATATAAGGCCGACTATCTAGAAAAAATATCTCTATTGAAACAGTCGAGAATTGGATTTAGTCCCTGTCACCATGGCTTTCCCTCTGAGTGTTTGACCTGCTACAGAAATAGCCTTTCTCCTGTTTGTGATATTGCAGCTCCCCAATCAAAATTGGAAGAATATGCATTATTTCTTGAGGTCTGACTCAGTGTTTGCTTAGTGTTTGCTGTTATATTTAGCCACGTTTTAAGCTCTCCAGTTTCCTTTGACATACACAAGGGAGGGAAATGAAGAAAGCAGTTGGAAAACAATAGAAAAGACATTCAGAAGAAACAGAGAAAGGCGTGTTGGAAGCTACAAATGTTTGGGAAATACTTTAGGGCTTTCTACAGAGCCTTACACACACCAGCTGTTTCTCTCACTTGGGGTTTAAATGGGATGTGTGCTGCTGCTTTCAAAGCTATCAGGAGCTTTAGAAGTTTTGCCTCCAAGGTAATAAAAGTACAAAATGCATCATCCTGCCTGTTGGCTATCAGCATACTCCATTTCAGCCCTTTTTGAAGATAAAGCTTTCTCGCTGCTCTTTTACTTCCTACTTCATAATTGCTCGGCTAAGCTAATGAAGCCCATTTGGTGTGGTGGGCATTCAAAGTGCTCATCTGCATGAAAGCTACTGCCCCTTAATTATGCAAAACAGATATTAAAAAATAATTCCGTGCCTCTAATCGGGATCAAGGCTCTAGGGCTGACTCCTGAAATTTCAGCTCACTTAGAGCTGTCCTTTTGTGCTCCAAATCATTTGCAGAACTTACACTGAGGGGCGCTCTCCGAGGCTTCCTTATGAGATGTCTCTCCTCTTCTTCCCTTTCTGCTCCTTCCTGCATGTGGTGCTGCAGCCCAAGTGGCACCGCCACCACTCTGATGGCCCAGGGATCCGAGTCCTCCAGGACGGGATGTGGCTTTGGCTTCAGCTTCCTTTTCACAGATGTGTCATTACAATTTGACAGGTTTCTGACACCAGATGCCAACAAAACTGGGATTCGACCTTGGAATGCCACCTTCAATTAGAGTATCTCTGGGTAGGAGACAATGAGCTGGACACTAGTGGTTGATGCCTCAATATTTTTGTATTTAATTTCCTTTCTATGCCAGATGTACTGCATGTATGTACATTTTTTGGGGGGTGCTATGAAAATAGGTTCTGGTTGGGCTTTGTCACTAGGACTGTGATTCCAATGAGCTGTTCTTGAAGAGAAAGTCAGATGAAACAGAGCTGTCATCTTCAAATATATTCAGTGGAAGACAGATATGCTATTGTTTTGATACTTTCACATGTAATGGGCTTTTAATTTATCATAAATGTCGAGACTGCTGGTAGCAATGAAACTCATTAGAGCGCATTCTCCAAATATACAAGATATAGCTAAAAAAGTGATCGAGAGCTTGAGATGGGGCAAATGTTTTTAGTGGGTACACTCCCTTAGAAACTGTGCACTAGGTAAGTGGAGATGTTTGTGGATTCGGTATCCTGTGTTTTATTTTTGTTTGTTTGTTTTTGTTTTTGTTTTGTTCCTAACCCATGGTGTTATTTATTTATTTTGGGTTTTCTGGTTTGTCGGGTTAGTTGAGAGCACATATATTCAGTTCTGCTGAGCAGATCAGGTATGACTCTCACACTTTAAACAAGTAAGAGAACCTCATTTGTCCTTGCAATATCTGGAGCTGGACAGACTTTTTACTTTTTAAAGGGAACATGAAGTATAGAATACTTCACTTCTCCCAAAGATGTCTATGCCCTCATCCCTGGGAACTGTGAATATGTCACCTCATATTGAGGTTGTAGATGGAATTGAGATTTCTCAAGATAATGGGGGGATTATTTAGACTACACAGGTGGGTCCAGTGGAATCACAAGGGGACCCTAAGTGGAAGAGGGGGCAGATGAGGAGGACTCCAGCCACCATTGCTGGCTTTGAAGAAAAAGTGGTCCATGCATCAGACAATGCAAGTGGCCTCTAGAAGCTGGGAAAGAAGCTTGTAGAAGGGGGCTCAACTCTGTCCACACCTGAGGTTAACCTAGTGAGAAGTACATCAGGCTTCTGCCCTATAGAATAGCGGGACCACGAATCTGTTCCATTTGAAGCCACCAAGTTTGTGGTAATTTGTCACTGCCATCCTGGGAAACTAGCACAGTGCCTCATGAGCACTGGTTACACCATTTTCTTCTCCCAGTACATAAAGTTTGGGCATGATGCAGTTTTTTTGTTTTATGTTTTTTGTTTTTCCATTTGGAATTTTCCCCTTGGTGACAGAGGTGGCTTTGGCATCAAACTGGTTAAAGCATTCAATCTGTTCCATTTGCACAGACATAGTCTGCTTTCCACATCCTGCTCCCCGAGGTTATATTAGCGCTGATATATTTTGTTCACTTATAGGGTTCTTTTGCTCCCAGCAAATGTTGTTATTGTTCTCATTATTTTTATTATTCTTTTGCTCTTCCAGATAGCTCAGACATCTTGGTCCATCTTGCTGGACTTGAGATGAGTTTGCCAGTGTTTTTCTCTGCTTTCTATTTCCTCTATTTATTAATCTTGTCCTGATCGTTTCTTGTTGATTTTGCTTTTACTAAAATCATCCTTGGAGCCAGGCATAGTGGTGCATGCTTGTAATCCCAGTACTTGGAGGCTAAGACAGGAGGATCACTAGTGAGACCCTGTTTCCAAATAAAAACAAAATAGGGCTGGGTGTGTAGCTCAGAGGTAGAATGCCTCTGGGTTTAACTCTGAGTGCAAAAAAAAATCATCCTTAATCTGAGTTACATGTCTGTAAAACAGAAAAGCTCTTTTGAGTTGAGCTAGTCTAGAAATGCTACCAGAATCATTAATTGGAAATCATTTTCATCATCTCTAAAGTACTACATAGACCTGGTGTTGCTTTCTCCATCCACCATGGCCAGTCTGTCTTTGGAATAGATCACTATCTTTGTGTTAAGAACTAGATGAAGAAGTCAAGGTGTGATAGTGAATGCATAAACCATGCAATTCTTCTCAATTCATGGGAGGCCTCAGAAAAGAGTGTCCTGTGCCAGATCACATGGAGCCCCAGCCTTTCCTACTCCCTTACACCCTAGGCACCAACAAAGTGACAGCCACTAGTTAACTAGTCAGTAGACTCTAGAACCAGTCAGGGGCATTTAAGTGACATTTATTTTGGCAAAAACTTCAGAAAGATTTTGGGTTGTTAGTGAAGGGTTAACTTTAATGCTACAATGCCATGTAGATCATTGGTGTGTGTGTGTGTGTGTGTGTGTGTATGTGAGAGAGAGAGCAAGAGCGAGAGGGAGAGCGAGAGCGAGAGAGAGTCCCCTTTTGATAGATGACATTTTGGCTCTAGATCAAAAAAGAATACTCATATTTTTGTATGAAGAATTAAGAATTCATATATATATATATATATATATATATATATATATATAGCAGTTAGAACAGTCTTGATATACATAAAGCACTGTGTAAGTGTTCACTGCTAGTAGTATTGTTATTGCTATTCCAACCACTTTGATTCACATGCTTTCGTTGTCCTGTCACTTCTAAGGCAGATGCTATGGTTTGAATCTTTGTATTTCCTCTCAAATTCATATGGAGATGTAATCCCCAGTGCAACAACATTAGGAGATAAAGGTCTTTGAGGGGTGGCAAGGCCATGCGGGCTCTACCTTCTTGAATGGACTGGTGCTTTTTATAAAAGGGCTGGAGGAAATTAGGCATGCCCCTTCTTTTTCCTCTTTGTTTTCTGCCATGTGAGGACATAACTTCTGTCCTCTCAGAAGGATGCAGGAAAAGGCAGTGTCTTAGAAGCAGAAGGTAGCCCTCACCAAATATTGAGGACCACCACCACCTTTATCTTGGACTTCTCAGTTCTCTAGAACTCTGAGAAACAAATTCCTGTTCTTTATAAATTTCTCACTCAGGTATTTTGTTATAAGAAGCACAAAAGGTACAAGGGATTGTATGAGCCTTTCACTTCTATAATATAATAAGACTAATTTTTTGTTGTTGAGAGTTTGATTTTTTTGGATTTGTGATTCAGAAGAATATCTGGAAAAAGAAATATTCATTTAACATAAGTATAGAATGGTTCCATGTGGAACCCAAGGAAAGAAGGAGGCAGGGCCTTTGGAAGATCCTAGACCTCAAAACTCATAAGAACCTGGGCAGAAAGAATCTGTCCTCGGTCTTCTTCTCTGTGGGCCTTTGTCTGTCTCTGTTTCACATGACATGTCACATGGAAGGCTGTATCTCCTGAGTTAACACACTGGAAATTCCAGACCACTCTTTTCTTCCTATTCTAAATATCCAAGGGAAAGATCCTGGCCCAGCTGGGGTCAAGTGTCCAAGCCTTATTTCACAAACATGACCACCAGAAATCCATCCCTTGGAGAAGGTGAACCAATGCAGGAGAAGGTGGTGGGCAGACCACTCAAAAGACAGCGCCTCCAACATGTAGAAGAGCAGACCTGCTCCTTGCCTTTGTCTTCGCAGAGAGAACACTAAAAGGAGTGGCCCAAAGAAACTGTAAGGTCATGGCATCCGGCACATTGCCAATTCTGTGAATGCAAGAAGAATAGGCAAAATCAGTGAAGAAAGTTAGTTGAGGGAGACTTCTTGATGCCTGGCATGGCATCATTGCATTTCTATTGCGATCTCTTTACCACAGCTGTCACGATTGCATATTCATAGTTGTTCCAGGAAATTATTGAGTAGATGCCATGCTAGGCACAACACACTTATAGGCTTAGCCTCATCTCCTCATCTTCAGGGGCATCATTCTACCTCCAAGTTATAGCCCAGCATTGTTTTTATTTACTTATTTATTTATAAACAGGGTCTCACTAAGTTTCTGAGGATATTACTAAGTTGCTGAAGCTGTGCTTGAACCCGCAATATTTATGATAGTTTATTCCTGTCATCTTCCCAATATGTCATAGTGCTGTAGTTAGTGCCACAGACTTATACCCCCATCAATAATGGGTATGGCACATGATAAGTATTTTACCACAGAAATGAATGGTGTCATAGATCTCCTTCATAGGTATCACTTGTCTCCACTGCAGTTTTGACTTTATGTCTATAATTGTTTGAGCAATATCTGATTTCCCATCTAGATCCTAAACTCCAGGAATTTCTTTTTTTTTAAATTTATTTATTTATTTTTCATCTTTCCCTTATTTGGTGCATTGTAATTACACATCTTTGTTAGGTACAAGCTAGTATAGGTAAAGACATCCATGCACACATTTCTCATTTAACCCTTCCCCAATTCCCGCCCCACTCCCTCCTCTTCCCTCCTTCTCAAAGTCAGTTTAGTGATTGACTTTGATG
>PVLC010037745.1:0-15460 GCA_004027655.1 Graphiurus murinus
CGAACCCGGATCCTCTGGTCTCAGCCTCCCGAATGCTGGGATTACAAGCGTGCGCCACCACGCCCAGCTCTCTCTTGAGTTTTATATCTCCAGTTAACTATGGGGTGTCTTTATTTGGATATGAAAAGTTACGCGATTTCTTCATCCATCAGTGGTACTGGGGAGTCTAGACTCAGATCTCACATCAGATCGCTCACCATGTCCTGGTCATTTTCCTTGCTATTGATAGAGAAAGAACTGCTAGGACAAGACACAGATCAAAGCTAATCCTCAGTAAATGAGTGAAATAGTCAGTAGGGGGTTTATAGAATCTATATTGAAGGTTTTAAAAAGTGTTCCACAGAAATCACTGGCAGAAATGAGGAATGATCTACAAATATTAGCAAGTGCCCTAAAATGAGGATGGCAGATGGTCTGGAAGAGGAGGGATGGAAACCAGGAATGTGAAGCAGAACAATTTCATGGCTCAAAACAAAGTTCGGTTATGGAGGGGCCCTCCTGAGCCTTGCCAGCTGACTGCTGGGAGGAGGGTGGCCACGTCTGTGCCATGCATGGTGTGGGGTGAGCAGTGGCCACAGCCTGCAGGAGATAGCCAGTGCCAGGACAGGAGCATTCACAGCCAGGACCCAGGCACCGGGTAGATCTAGGAGAGGGAAGTGGAAATGGCCCAAGCTAAGAAGATAGCTTCCCTTGGAAAGGTCGCCTGTCCCCAGCCAAGGGCTGACTGAGGTTCTAGGGATTCCCTGGGAGGGGCTGCCCCAGGCAACATGTGGACCCCTGTTCCCCAGTGCACTTCAGGGCTCAGGAAGCAGAACTATTTGTGAACTAAAAGAGAACAATTCTTCACTTTGGAGCTTAAGAAAATATTAAGGGGACTGGGGATATAGCTCAGCGGCAGAGCCCCTGTCTACAGCACGCAACAGGTGTTTTATTTTATGAAAAAAAATAAAGTATATAAGAAGTGAGACCACTTGATTTCCATAGCCTTTTGAACCCTCCATAGGCTGCACAACTTTAAAAGCATCTGCAATGCAAAAAAAAAAAAGAATTATAGTTAAAAATTCAGAGTTTGAAACGGATTCCTTTAGAATCTGTGTGGCCAGCTTTTGCCTTCTTCAGTTCTAGATATTTAGCAAGGGGCAAGGGACCACAGAAATCACAAAGGAAAACTTCTAGAGAGACATTCATGGCGAGCTGTAATATGTTTACTCATGAATTAGCCTTTAATCAACAGACTTAATAGTAATTAATAATTCATAAGCTGCTCTTCGCATAGAAATGACATAATTATGTCTCTGATTCAACCTAAAGTGTCCACTGCAGAAAATGCAAAATGTTAATTAGGAGTGAATTGCAGTTAAGAAAAAAAATTCTTTTAATTATGTAATAAGGCTCATTACAATGGGTAATCAACTAAGCTGCCAAATTTGTCCTCTAGTGGCATTTTTTTTTCTATATATAGCAAACAAGCATTTGTTTGTAGAAAACGTGTGTTTGAATAGACAGATTTTAAATTGCTTTCGAGACAGGAGCAGCAGTAGGTCCCAGAAACGGTTAGAAATGACCTTGTAATCTTTCAATTCTGTGAGGCAGTGAAGATGCCTCAGAAAAATAGAAGAAGAAAGTCTCAAGTAGTTGAAAACTGCTTGAAACTTCCACTGGGATTGACCCCATGCAGTGTTACCTTTTAGAGACCTGAGCTGTTCAAATGTGGGAAGACTTCTGGTAGCAGGAGCATCAGTGGGTGTTCACACAGCACCTGTTGAATATAGAACATCAGAGAAATAGGACACATGACTTTTGCCTTTTTTTCCTGATAAGTCCTGCAAAACTGAGTCTCCACCCATCCCAAGTATGTGAACATCAAGGCCAAGGATTCCTCAAAAACTCATTTGCACACAGAGATGCAACTCCATCTGTCATGCAGTCGTCATTGACACACTCTTCGTTCTTCAAAAACATCGAAGCTGGGTGCAATGGAGCACACCTGTAATCCCAGTACTTGGGAGGCTGAGGCAGGAGGATCATGGGTTCCAGGCCAGGCTCGGCAACTTAGTGAGACCCCTCAACAACTTATAGAGACCCTGTTTAAAAAAAAAAAATAGAAAAGTGCTGGGGATTAACCCAAAGATGGAACACACCTGGGTTTAATCCCCAGTAGCAAAAAAAAAAAAAAAAAAAAAAGACACACAAAAAATAAAATAAAATACAAATTGATTGCTTTTCATGTTCAGCCTAGTGCCAGAGGCACAAATCTGACAGAAGCCTGCGCTCTGTCCCCAGGAGGCTCTCAGAAGTAGTGTGAAGATAGAGTCAAGCTTTGAAAACAGACCATGCAGGATGCTCAAACATCACGGTCCTGTCCTCACTGTGCGTGGCTGTGTGCACTTAGATATCGGGCGCCCCAGGCTGAACCCTCAGCCGTGAGGCCCCAATAAAAGACGCCGGCTAAATGCTACTGGTTCGAACCTCTTTTATTATATCTCTCTCTTTCTGGGATCAAGGCGTTGCACAAACGATAACAAACACAGTGCAGAGGCCGTCTTTCCAAATAGTGCTTTTCCTACAAACTTTCAATAACCCCTCTCTCTAACAACCCGTCTTCCACTAGCAACCCACAATCTTTCTTCCCGGGACTTCCCCAGCAACCCGGCCAACCTCTTCCTAACCGCTTCTTCTTCCCAACCAATTCCTCCCAGAACTTCTCCCAGCAACTTCCCAGCCCAGCAACTTCCCAACCAGCCTTTCCCCAGCAGCTCTTTCAGCCGCGCTCTTTCTATGCGAGAGGTGGAGGCTTTTATAGCTGCACCGGGTCTAAGCCACGAGGTGTCTCATACAGCTCTCACCTGGCCCGGCCACGAGTCCGGCGTGCTGGTGCATGCGCTCTGGCGTGGCACAGCCCTAGGATGTTATTCACCTGCAGCTGCTTCTGGCACTCTGCCAGGCGCCATCTAGAGGCGAGGTCTAGCCCGCGGAACTAGGCCCCCGACACTTAGACAAACATCTTCTCTGGGGCTCAGTTTCCTCATCTGCTCGGGAACCAGCATGCCTACTAGGCGAGGTTCTGTAAGGGCTGCTGTGGGAAACAAAAGTGAGGTGTGCAGCCCCTGTGAAGCAGGAGGTGCAGGCCGCGGCTGCCTTCCCAGCCTCCCTGTCTAGGCTGTCTTGATTTGTCAGTCCCTGCTGGATGTAATGGACTTTAAAGAATCTTTATGGACTTTCATTCAAATTAATTAATATTTGCCATACGTGCTATGCTGGGTACAAGGGATATAGAGGGAGAAGTCCACCATTCCTGTGAGAAGTATCCAAATTCTACCTGTGTCCTATACCCTGCACCCACACCCCTTCTCCCACTCACTGGCCCTTATCCCACCCATGAGTTTGCTGCTGTTACATCCTGGTCTGTGATTAGTTCTCCAGCACCAAATATATCTCTCTGGTTGTATTTGTCCCTGGCTCTCTGCAAATTCCCAGGTTCTGACCTGTGCTGCCCATCAGAACCTCTGAGGCCAGACCCATAAGATCCCCATGGGAGCTCAAGGAAGACTGTCCTAACCCTTACCCCTCCACACCTCATGTGGGCCTTTCAGTCAGGAGGCAAGAGAAGAACCCAGCTCTGCAGGCCCAGTGTTCCAGCTAGGAGAAGAAACTGCAACCCTTTAGCCAACTCCAGGTCAGCCTCAGAGGGTCCCCTGCCAGTTTGCTCCCACAGAATAAGTGCCAGGTTAGCCTTGCCAGGGCTGGGGGCGTTCAGGCCTCCGGACGAGCTTCTACAGCTGAGTAAGGATCAGGGAGATCTCCAGCTTCTCTATATTCAGTAGCTCCAAGTAGCTGGCTCACAGAGGGGACTTAACTGAGGAATGCACAAATGCATGACTGCTATGTAAGCTACCCAGTGCACACATGCCAGCCCAGAGCTGGGAACAACCAGGGCTTAGTCGCCCAGTGTAAGCTGACTTTCTGAGACCTGTGCTGCGAGGAAACTGCCAACCCTCAGATTTCACGGCTCCAGCAGAGGCACCGATCCATCTTGGAGCCTATGAGTTCACTGACAAATGCCTGGAACCTGAACTGGAACAAGGCTGCTACTGTGGACACGGTCCAGGATGGATCGGGATCCATCCAGGATGAGCTTGCCCAGGCTGACGAGCACTGGCTCTTGTCAGGAGTAAGCAGCCAGTGCTGCCAAGATGGCCTCGGCATGATCTCCTGCAGCAGGGACTTGCCCCGTTCACAAGGAGGGTCTGATCTGTGCACAAAAGCCAGGAGGTCAGTACCAGCCAGGGCCCGGACAGAAACCCTCTCATGAGTGTAGTTTGGCCTCAGCCACTTCTTACACTGCTCACCCAGAAACTGCTTTTAGAAAAGTATTTAATAAACAGTACAGGATAGATGAGATAGATATATAGATGAGACGATAGATAGATAGATAGATAGATAGATAGATAGATAGATAGATAGTTGGGTGGGAGATTAAGGCATGACACTTTCCCAGAGGTATGAGCATTTGAGAATATAATTCTTTAGAAAGGAAAGGCCTCTATGTGGACATTCATAAGACAGCCCAAATTTGCCAGCTAAGTGACAGAGTCCTCAGTACAGACTTTCTGACTCCAAACCATAATTCCAAGAGGCCTTTATATATGCCATTATAGCCATAGGACAAGAAATATGGATTAGTCCTGCTTCCAAGATACAAAACCTGCTATACGACTGAAGTTGAGTTCCATGATTTGGGGGCCATGAAAATAGCACTCAGACAATTGAGACAGGAGGCAACTCTAAAGTTTTTGACTCACAAAACCATTTCCTTATAACCCAATTTCCGTTTAAATCCTCACAACAGCTGCTGGTGGTGTTATGTAATTCCCTAGAGTCACCTCCTCCTGAGACAGCATTTTAAGTAATGCATGAAATCCTGGTAAACTCTGGCCATCAGCCACGACCTTGACCTGATTAGATCGCTGTCTTCCATCTCTAACAGACCCTCAAAAGGGCCAGTTTTGCTCAGTGGGTTCCTCCTGGAGCTACATTTATTTTGTAAGCTATAAAATCATAGCAACAATTCCTATACAATTTGGGTAATTCCCATTTATAAATGTGCTATTGATTTTTGTTATGACAGATTAGATTACAAAACCAGATATAAAATGTTAAGTGAGTAGCAAGGACCTTCATGTCAATGTCAGACACCTCTCTCACAGTCCCCAAGGTCACCGTAGAGGCTGAGTTTCAGTCTGGGTATGTGGGTTCAGTTTTGCCTCCATCTGTAATCAATAGAGCTGCACGAACTTGAGGTGCAGGTTGACTCCATGACACAGGTGGTAGCTGGGGTTTCACAGCCACTTAAGATGGAGATAAGATGGCCCTCACCCTCTCACCAAAACTCAAGCCCTCTCTTCAAAATCCCTCGGATCCCCAAAGCTTTACACTTTTACAATATTCTCGACCTCCGCCTTCTCACTTCTGCTCATGTTGTTTTCACTCTGTAACTTGCCCTCTGATCTCTATTATGAAATTGACCCAAACAGTGATCCACTCTTGCTGGGCATAGTGGCACATGCTTGTAAAACCAGCACTTGGAGGGCTGAGACAGGAGGATCAGTTTTGAGACCAGCCCCAGCAACTTAGCAAGACTCTGTTTCAAAATAAAAAATAAATAAGGTTAGAGGTGTAGTTAAAAGGTAGAATGCCTCTGGAATCAATCCCCAGTACCAAACAAACAAACAAACAAAAAACCCCAGAATCCACTCTTCTAAATTCCCCACCTTCAAAAAAAAAAGTTCAAATATTTATTATTATTAACAACAGGGACTTTTGAAGTGCTGGCTATGTATCAGGCACTATTCAAAGAACCTACCCTACATTTCTGATCTCATTTGCTCCTCCTAACAGCCCTTTGAAAGACATACAGAACTGTTGCATGTAGCAGAATTAAGATCTGGGGTTCATGGAAAGTAGCATCAAAAAATTGCATCTTGGTCTTCCTGGCTGCCCGGGCCTTCAGTTTCTCATGGCCTCTCTCTCTCCCCTGTAGCAACTGCATCCTATCACCTCTGTCATGTTACCTTCTACTCTCTCCCATCTCAAATTTCCTTCTTGTTTAACCTCTCCCTGGGATTCATCCAACAACCTCGTTCTTAAGCAAAGAAACCCTGCTCCTTTGGAGCACCAACTCCCAAACTCAAACACACAAAAGGATTGCTGAGAAGGCATGCTGGTTCTCCACAGCAGGGACTCTCCTGGGAAGACAGTTGAGGTCAGGAATGGCAGACTTGGTTGATGTTGTTGATCTAGTTGTTGTTGTTATACCTGTGAGCACCAAAAATCCAGACCAAACATCAGGAATGGAACTGGAACCATTTGTGGATGATCATTTTTAATAGTTTCAATTCTTTTCTAGAGGCACTAGATACATTTTTATGTTGTAAATTCACAGAATTCAAAAGGATATCTATATGGTAAAAGGTTTCTCTTCTACCCTAAGGGCAATCAATTATATCAGTATTTTCAGTGTGCTTGAGAGATATTTTAGCCATCTACAAATACGCTCTTAGATTTTACTCTGCCTCTTTTTATCATAATGGTATTAAAATAGTAGCATACTATTCCATCCTTAGGTACTTTGTTTTCTTGTTAAACCAAGGCTCTTGGTGGTGATTTTATATCAATACATATACAGTCTCTTCATTCTTTGTTATAGCTGAATAATATTCTCTCAAGTTTCACTGTGTACATATAACCAAATAGAGAGTAGACTTTTATGTTAGTCTCATTTTTATGCTATTATACACTATGGCACAAATAATAAACTTACATATAACTCATCTTACATATATACAAGGGGAAAGTGGCATTTGAAAAAAAAGCCATAAGCAAATTGCAAAAAGTAATCATGATATAATATGTTCTGTGTAAAAATACAAATATGAGAATAGAGTGCATTTATCCCACTCTGAGTAGTCCAAACATGACCTGTGAAGAAAATGGCACCCAGACATCATATTTAAGGACAAATAAGAATCTTTCAAGGAAATGAAGGTATAAATAGTGTTCCAATATGACTGTAGAGAACAAATATTGTTTGAAAGACTCTGGTTCCATGTTGTGGGAAATCAGCATCTGTTGAGTCTGAGAGGAGGACGGGAGTGGGAGGGTGGGAGGAGTGGTTGACAGGGGCAATGGAGGGAGAGGGGTCAGGAGAGTTATGAAGGGCAATAAATGTCCTGCGAAGGAGCTTGGGTGGAACTCAGACTGAGCAAGCAAAGGAACCAGCAGTGCTCCAAGTCCTCCCCTACATAACTCAGTCTCCCTTGGTGCTCCCCTGCCTTCTGAGCCTAGTTCATACCCCCTTTTTAACTATTATGAAATGATCCTAACTGGCTTCTCCATGTCCATTACTGCTCCATCTTACATACCAGCATCAGGCTCGTCTTCTTACTGGTGGGACAGATGCCATGCCCCCGCAATTACTGCTATGATTTCACTGGTGCTGCCAATCTGATTTAACTTCAGTCTGGCACTCTAGAACCTGCATGATCTGAATGGAATTCCCTTCTGCTCAGGCTTCAGCCTGCTCCTCTGTCCACCCTACAACCTAGGCGGACTGATCACCTCCCAGTGCATGGTGGTCCTTGCCCAGAGGGGCCTCTTGCCACCTAAGATATCCTCCTGACCTCATTTTCCCATGTGTCTCCCTCAGGATTTCCTCTTCCTGGTCCCCACCTCTGCAGAAGCAACTCTTTCCTTTTCTGGACTTTCTCAGTGCTCTATTCTTATCTCTCTTTTGGCCTATTTGTCATTGCTGTTGTTTGTGTATTTGTTCAACATTTGATAAGTACTATTTAGGAACCACTATCTGCCAGATATTGTGCTAAGTCCTGGGTAGACACAGGTGACCAGGACAGTCTGCTGCTGTCCTTGCACAGCTGACCATCTGGAGGCCTGTTGCGACTACTAGGGCACTGGTTCTCAACAGCAGGTTATGGCAGGCATTTTGTCCCCCCAGGGGACATTTGACAATGTCTGGGGACATTCTGAGTTTGGTACCTGGGAAGAGGTGCTATCTGCATCCAGTAGGTAGAGGTCAGGGGTGTTGCTAAGTACCCTTCGGTGCATAGCATCCAGCCCTCACAGCAAAGACTTACCTGACCCTCGAATGTTAATAATGCTGAAGCTGAGAGACCCTGTCCTAGATCTAAAAGCTCCTGGAAAGAGAGGTTTGTTTATTGTTTAGTTTAGCTTCCTTCAAAACAGCCATCAAGTGACTTGATCCACAGTAGCTCCTAAATATTTTTCAGGAATAAAAATGGTACCCTTAGGATACAGGAAAGGGATAAGTTTTAATTAGGAAAAGTCATAAGAAATATTAGTTAATTTCAGAGGGGAAATCACAGCCTAAACTTCTTTACTGTGAGCATGGTAAATTAAGTTAGTATTTTATGCTCCATTGTTGTGTTTTCTTCATTATAATATTTATCATATAAATACAACAACTTACATAACTCACTGGGAAAGCAAGGGATTAATTAGGCAATTTCAAGATGCATAAATACATTAATATTAACAAAATATATATGGTGATTGGGGAACACATTAAGGGACATAAATCAAAGATACTATAGCAGAGCAAACTTAGCAGTGGAAAACTGGCTTGCAATGTCTGGAAATGTTCTTTTGTATTTAATGATGTGACAGATTCCTGGCACTAGCCCTCTATTTGTTATAGGGCTATCAATTTCATCAGATGTATCTTATGTGACCTTGCTTGATTACATCATGCGAAGGGTTATTAAAGGCCCCTGCCATGGTGATGGCTTGGCACCTACAGCTTTTGAAATGGTTCCTGTGCACCCGGTGAGGACAAACATCTGGCAATGGGTAACGTTCAGGATGTGCTAACTGGGATCTGCCCACAGACAGGCACATCAGGTTCAGTCTAGTTAGAAACTCCAGCCAAGCCCAGGTTGACCTTATATACGAGGAAATTTCTTCTCTAGCTGTCCAAGAAGACTTTATATGAAAGTATAAATCCTTGAACTTTCAGCTTTAGAACCTTACTGAGAGTTTATCTGGTCTAACCCTTTTATTTTACAGGGAGGAAAACTGAGGCAAGGGCATTGATGCCAAAGGCTGAGAGCTGGCTAGGGATGACCTGGTACAGAGGCCTTCTGAGTCCACTTTGTCTCTCTGTATTTTCTTACCATTGCATTCCAATTTTAACACATCTCCCACTACTGAATGAAGATTACAGTAAACATACCTCTTGCTAGTAACTTGACTCTTTATTTAATGTATTACTTAATTCCAAATGAGTTATATAGTTGAAGATTATTTGTATACCTTTAACCAATTTATTCATTTGTCAATGTCTGATGGCCATTGTCTGTGTAGTGGCCTGTGCCTAAACAGGAAAATGGCAAATATTCCAGGTATTTTGGAGGGAATTTAACACAGGTAATGGGTTAAAAGGATGTTGGGGAGATCAAAGGCACAAAAAGCCCAAATGCAAGGTTGCCCAAAGATAAGTAACTATAGAAAGACACTAGAAGAGCAATGGAGGAAATGATATCCCAGGGCTCATGTTTCCTAAGTCCTCAAGGCTGCCTCTGAGAGCTTCCATTGCTGCTACTACTGCTCAGAGCTGCAAAGAAGAGCTTCTCTTTTTCTCCCAGCATTCAGTCTTCCAACAGAATTTCCCACTGGCAGGATCTAGTAAACCAGCCAACTAAAAATTCTGAGAAATGTAGTTCACAGGCTTCCTGTTCCAGAGGAAGAGGTGGGTAAACACGGCTCAGTGTGGAGCCGAGTGACACCAGGCAATACCTGGCACGCCCATCAGCTGAAAATCCTGTGCCTGTCCCATAGTGCAAACCACACCTGTACTTTAAAAATGGGTCTGTTGGGAGGCTGAGACCGGAGGATCCGGGTTCGCGGCCAGCCTCAACTACCTAGTGAGGCACTCCGCAACTTAGTGAGACTCAGTTTCAAAATAAAGAAAGAATAAAAAATAGGGCTGAGGGTATAGCTCGGAGGTAGAATGCCCCTGAGTTCAATTCCCAGTACCGCAAAAAAAAAAAAAAAAAGAAAAAAAAATGGCTCTGTTGTGGCTTCCATATCACCCAAACTTCATCTCTTTTATTCACTTTTGCTTTCTTTCTTTCCTCTGTCATGCATTATGGGCCAAGCAATATGCTTGGCACTAGAAATGCAGGGTTAACAAGACATGCTTCTGTCCCCAGGAGAGTTATGTTCCAGTGGCAGACAAAACAGACAAACCTTTGAGCTCTCCTTATCCTTTCCTCTTATTCTTTTTCTTTTTTCTTTTGCTTTTCCCGTTCCTAACTTTCCCAGGATAGTAATTGCCTTATTTAAATGACATACAGATGCTGCTTAATATTCATGAATGAGAATGCTGTTTACACTTGTACAGTAAATGTAAATCATTTGTCTAATAGGATGCCATTCCAAAATTAAGGAGCTACTGGTTAATGAGTGTGTGTGAATTTCATAGTTCTATCCGTCACAGCTGAGACTCAGAGTCAGTCAAGGCTTTCTGTATTTTTGTTGCAATTGGCTTGGGGCTTGGGAGGGGTATTGATAAATAGTATGCCTTGCCAAAGCCAAAAATAAAGAGAGAGATAAAACTGTAGTTTGTAGATTTTTCTCATAGATCTTCCCTGCAAAATGCATAAAAGCTAGTTTGTTCACTTATTCAACCAAATTCATGGGTAGTTCACTATATATCAGGTACTTGGTGCTGAGTATACAGAAAAAACTACAACAAGAAAGAGTCCCTGTTCTCAAGGAGCTTGTCACCTAGTAAAGGATACAGGCAATTAAAAGTGGCATCTTGGGGCACAAAGTACTTAAGGACAGGTAAGAACACATAGACAAAGGGTGCCCAAGTCAGCCTGAGTGCTCAGGGAAGGCTTCCAAGAGAAAGGAGGCTCCAGATGAATTTAAAAGGTGCTGCACATCAGGTGAAGAGGGAAGTGGAAGGTGGCATGGAAAGGTTATGGGACAGGTATGGAGGAAAGTGTGTGGATGACTTCCAGTAGGGGTGATATGAGATGCCACTGTGGTTGTTATCAGGAGCTGGACTGCAGAAGGTTTTAAATACTGCTCCAAAGGCTTTATTCAGATGAATAGTCCCTTCTACCTGCATCAGAGGGGAAGATAAGATCATTCTGGGAACATCATGGAAGGTGGATTGGAAGGGATCAGGGCTGAGTCAGAAGGACCAGTTGGAGGTGTCATGCTATCTAGGTGACACAAGAAGGACCCGAATAAAGGATAGAGGTCAGCGACAAGAAGTATATGAGCTACAGAGTCAATAAAATGTAGTGAGAAGCCAGGTATGGTGGCACATGCTTGTAATCCCAGTACTTGAGAGTCTAAGACAGTAGGATTGCAGGTTCAAGAACAGTCTCAACAATAGTGAGACTCTCAGCAACATAGCAAGATCCTGTTTCAAAATAAAAACTAAAAGAGGGCTGATCTGGGAGTGTAGTTCAGAGATAGATGCCCCTGGTTTCAATCCCTGGTGCCAATCTCTCTCTCTCTGTCTCTCTCTCTCTATCTCTCTCTCTCTCTCTCTCTGTCTCTGTCTCTGTCTCTCTCTGTCTCTCTCTCACTGTCTCTCTCTCTCTCTCTCTCTCTCTGTCTCTCTCTCTCTCTCTCACACACACACACACACACACACACACACACACAAATGTAGTGACAAGAACACTTAATTGAGAGAGGAAGTGTCTAAAATGATTGATTCCTCAGATCGACTCGGGTGACCATTAGGCTAGCTGCCTAATGCCTACACTAGACAAGTCCAGAGGAAGAGGAGGGCGAGTTAGTGGAGACAGGAAACAAGGTAGGGGGAGATGGCTGTGGGAAGAGGAGCTTGGTTTTTAGAACATTGAAATTCAAATGTTCAAGGAACACGCAGGTAAGAAGCCCAGTGTTTGGTAGCAATATGGACATGGAGCTCAGTAGACAGATCCAAGCTTCTACACGGCTTCAGAAGCCATTTCATTTATAAGTGAGGCCGTAGACATGGAAGAAATAATTCAGGGAGGACAGAAAGAGGCCAAGGATAAGTCACTTGAGAACACCAACATTTAAAGGACTTACAAAGCAAAAGAAACCCACAGAGAAAAAATGGTTAGGACTGTAGGAGGAAAATAAAAATTGTCTGTTCTGCTATATCCCATGGACCTACATCCTCCATTGTTTTTGTTGGAAACTAGGGGACCATACTTCCATTTCTAGTTGTTTATTGAGTTCTGTCAATTGTATCTTCAACATATACCACAGACCTGTGTGCTTCTTGCCATGCCCCCCGCAGCAGCTGACTAAGTGATTGATTGTCTCCCCACTCGTCCTTAACCCCCTTCTTGCCCAGCCATAATCCAGAGAGTGTGCCCATCCTGTTCATTGAGAACAACAGTAGTTTGTTGAATGAGTGTGTGACTTCAGCAGTGCCTGATGGTATAAAGAAATCAAGAAAACTCTTCTTTTAGTTAAACATTCTGGAAGACACTGGTAACAGCTGTTTGCCTGGAGGAACGGAGGGCATTAGCAATTAAGTATTTAAGTTCCCCAATATGTTAGTAGGGACAGTGATTATTAGCTGTGACCAGACATCCTTAGGCAAAGGAGTTGAAATTAAACTATTTCTTACAGGTGAGAATAAATCAGTAAGCACTCTCCTTTTCCCATTGAGAAAGGAGAATTTTTTCCAGCTGGACAAAACTGTCAATTAAACTCAGTATCTCATGCTGCTAAGGAAATCATGACTGTCCAAAGCTTGAATCTTCCTTATGATTCTCCTTCCATGTCCCACGAAATTTTTTATAACAAGCACAAATTTCAGTGTCCTTAATGAGATACTAGAATCCAACTCCCTGGGCTCCTCATCTGCTATTTCTCTGTCTTAGTAACTTTCAAGGAGTCACGAAGGGCTTCTGTGCTTCAATTTAGGACGGAATTGAGGAGTAGCTTTCACAATGGAAAATTTGTCTCACTGGGTAAATGTCTGCCAGACCATTACCATACCTTTCTGCAACCTTTACGAGGTGTAGAGTGAGTATGTTTTAAGAGGGAAAAAAAAAAAAAAAACCAAAAAAACAAAAACCCTAACAGGCTTTCTCAGGAGTCGATTGCCAGTGCGAGTGGAGAGAGAGACTGAGGGGATGAGGAGGAAGGAGGGCGCAGTTTCCTCTACATGACTGGGCCTCACTAGACCAAGTGGAAGGCTTGGAGTATTGTTGGGAGGATGCCTCGCATTCCCAGGTGTGGGGACATCTCCAGGAAAAGATGAGAAAAGGAGAGTGCCGCATCAGCGTTGGAGCCAGCATGCACAGGCAAGGATCACAGCCCAGTATTCATGGCTCTGCCACTGTTTCCTGTTACAAATGGCCCCTGAAGGCTTTA
Source organism: Graphiurus murinus (assembly GCA_004027655.1). Classification (NCBI taxonomy): domain Eukaryota; kingdom Metazoa; phylum Chordata; class Mammalia; order Rodentia; family Gliridae; genus Graphiurus; species Graphiurus murinus. Next base: position 13,435 of record PVLC010037745.1, read on the forward strand.
GCACTGGGCACAAGTTTTCAGATAGAAAGTTAGTAACTCAATTGGCATCCATCTGGGCTCATGGCAAGCGGGAATAAAGCTTGTTTTCCCTTCAAGTGACAACATGGTGATAAATAGGCCCACTGTCTCTCCCTCCACAGTAATCCTTGCCCTCTGGACCTGCTGGATATGAAAACTGTTTTCAGTAGCACCTTGCTAGAAAGAAGCATGTGTTAAACCTGTTCTCCCAAACCCACACAGGCAGAAGGCTGGAGTTGGGCGAGTTGATGACTCCTGGTTTTCCTCAAGGCCTTCCCACTCCAGAAGAAAATGCAAGTTATCAGTCTACAACTGAACCTGCCGTCACTCCGGGCTGCTCTTCTGAGGGAGGGAAATAGTCTCAAGGATTGTCACAGCAGCTGTGGAGGAAACCCAGCATGGGAAGGGACCCAAAGAGGGCGCTGGGGAAAGGTGACCTGTTTAGGATGTTATGCTCCATAAGACCTTAAATTTGCTCCAAGCTGATTCCAAGAGCCACATAGAGTCTCACAGGAGCTATGAAGGCCTCAAAGCCACCCACAGCCTCTGCCTGTTCCTTCCTGATACCCCTGTGACTCAGGACTCCTAGGTCCCAGGAGCCTGGGCTTCCTCTGAGGTGAGACCCTCTGAATGGTAACAATAAACTAATCAACAAACCAAGAAGAAGGTGTCTCTTCCAATGCTGGGTGACTCTCTGGTTTCTCATCTACCACTCTTGGTCCAAGTCCTGTCTCCTGCCAAGTTCCTCCACTCGGGTCTGGAAGGCTGTCGGGGAGGGGGGTGCTGCCCATGCTCAGGAGCAAATGTTGGTCCCAGCTGTGCTCCCTGGTGTATCCTGGCCCAGCTGCTGCGTCACCCAGGGAGCTCCTGGAGATAGGTAAGAGCTCAGGCCCCACCTCCAGACTCACCGAAGGTGGCACCTGGGAATTTTAAATCATTTTAAGAAGAGACTCAGTTGATGCTGATGCAGCCACACACTATCCATAAAGAGAAAGGATTCTAGACCGGAATCCAGATTCCTGCTCGCCACCAACCGGAAAATATCCAGACAAGCTATTTTAGCCTCTCCACACCTTCATTTCCTCACCTCTAGGATCTGGGTAATATATTGGTGTTTGTAAAGCAGTGATACTATTTGTATTTTCTTGCTGCTGTCTAAGCCTGAATATTTACCTGAGATTTATTGTCCCAGAAAGAAGAGAGTAGGGCCTGTGGGGCCACTCCCCTTTTTAATACATAGTCAGGGGTGAGGGACAGTGATCTTCAAATGTCCAGAAAATTCCTACTTTCCAAGGTATCCTTGGACTCGAATGATTGTATATGGAAATCACCCTCTTGGTCTCCTGCAGCGAATTCCCACCTTACCCTGCGTGACTGCCTTCTTCATTTCCCAAATCCCCTTAAGATGAATCTTCCTAAGGTGCAAACACCTATAGACAAAAGGACACTTTCAAATACTGATGTCGGCAAAGCCCACTTGAATTGCCATAGCAGCCCTCCTGTTCATTTCATTAAGAGATATATTTCCAACACAAGTAATTTTGTTTAATAATTAACCATAAAAATACAAATATGTGTATGTATATATATATATAAAACTTTGGTCAACTGTGTACCAAAAATAGTTGTAATGAGAACTTAACCCATAATAAATTCTCCAACAGAGTGCTGTAGTGACAATTTTTTTTTAATTTCTAATTTATATACATATTTTTTGCTGAAGAGAAGAATGATAGGGTGATTCATAAAAGACTTTCAAGCATAAAAATATATCACATTAGGATAAAGTTCTGCAGGACAAGTGAAATGGAAATGCAGTTTCAAGGAGAAAAGGAAACATTGTGAATCCTCCAACAGTTTAAAAAAAAATAGCTTGTTTGTGTGTTTTCTGAACCATGGGTATTAAATCATTCTAGTATTTAGATTCCACTGGATAGGTTTAAAAGAGTGATATAACAGTTTTATTCCAAAATGCCAATATTTATGAGATGTCAGAAACTACATCCTT
>PVLC010037746.1:0-14976 GCA_004027655.1 Graphiurus murinus
CGGGAGGCTGAGACCGGAGGATCCGGGTTCGAGGACAGCCTCAGCTACCTAGTGAGGCCCTCCACAACTTAGTGAGACCCTGTTTCAAAATAAAGAATAAAAAATAGGGCTGGGGGTATAGCTCGGAGGTAGAATGCCTCTGAGTTCAATCCCCAGTACCGCAAAAAAATAAAATAAAATATAGCTACAAGAAAACTTTAAAAAAAAAAAATAAAGGTAACTGGGAGAAATATCACATTTGATGTGTCTCCTGGACAGATACCTATCAAGGGCCGTCTGTGCAAGTGGGTATGCACTGGTGGCTGGGGACCAGGGGGCAGTGATGGAGGGTGACACAGCTTTGCTTCTAAGGAGCCCAGAGTCTGGCAGGCATGCACCAGAGTCAGTGATTCCAAGAAAGGGAGCCACAGCCTGGTACAGGGTGATGGGGAGGGGACAGAGACCATGAAGACAGACATAAAACAGCGTGAGCAGAGGGGACACGGTGCAGCTGAGTTGACCGGGACCTGGAGCTGGAGAAGGTCTAAGGGACCTCTCTGGTCTTCTGCACTAGGTCTGTCTGACCTTCTGATGTCCCATAGGAGTGGGGGACATCAGAACTGAGGCTGTGACGAGACGCCATGGCCACCCACACTGCAGTTGTCAAGGCGGCCATACTAATATAAATAGCAGAGCAAGATTTATTGGGGCCTGCACGGGGGTGACTTCCTCACACACTGCTGCAGTGTCTCTGTGGTGACAAACTGGGCAAGTTCCATGCTCTTGTCCAATTTTTGAAAAAATACCACAAGGTCAGTTATACTGAGGACCCGGGTCTCCTGGTTTGAATTAGGGTGGCTGATCAAGCCCTAGGATGACAGGCAGGGGCTACGCACTCTGGGCTGGTGGCCTACTTGGAGAAGTGCAGACCTCATGTCACTTCATGTCATCCATGCTGAAAATTCTGCTTCCAGAATCTGGATCCCATCCTTAGAATGAACATTCTGTTTTTAGAATCTGAATCTCACCCTTAGAATGAATATTGTGTTTCCAGAATCTGGATCCCATCCTTAGAATGAAAATCCTGTTTCCAGAATCTGCATCCCCTCCTTAGGTCAGCAAGATCGCAGGTGACAGACTTCCAGAGGACCCTCCGCCTCACTGCCCGTGCCCTGTCCTCACGGGCGTCACTCAAGTTTAATGGTACACTGCTCTCCTCTTCACTGTCACCGCCTCCACTGAAATGCCACCCTCTGCTCATGGCCCTAAGTCCTGAGGCCAGCCCAGTGCCGGTCTACACAGCCACTCAGACACCTGCGGGAATGAACCAGTTCATTGGTGTAGAACATGGAAAGACGTTGGATTCTGTAGACGAAGGGTCCCTTTCAAGGTTTCCAGCTAGAGTCCGAAGACATGGCAGAAAGCCCAAGAGACTTGCTGTCAAAAGCCGGATTCAAACCCCCTCTTCTTACAGTCTGTGGGTTGGGGAGTTTTAACGACCAGCCTCAGTTTCTCCATTGTTAAAATGGAAGTCACAGTACTTACCTCATAGGTGTCTGAAGGAGTCAACGAGAAAACATACATTAAAGTGTTGGGAAATTTCTGGGCAGACTGGAGGTGGCAGCTAGGATTTGAACATGGAGGGAAATGGCCTATCTTTAAAAATCCCATCACGAGTCCAGAACCCTGTGGCTTACTAAGAGGGTGTCGTGCTGGGGCTAAGGTGTGATTTTTGTTAATCGGTGGTTTTTTTTTTTTTTTGTATTGAAAACTATTATAAAGGGATTGGAATTGCATTTTAAAAACAGTGCTCACCCTTGGTGTTTTGAGATCAGCTATTTAGGAAAGTAGGGGAGCTTTTATTTCCATTTGGAGTAGCTTTTAATTTATCTTAATAACTTACTCATGAAAGGATGTATGTTAATTCTCTCAGGACATAAGCCCAAAAGTCAACAGAAATCTGGAGATTTTATTCTCATGCTGAAACTTAATTCATGATGAACTCGTTTACGAGTGTGGAATTTTCATTCCTTGATTTTTTTTTCATGTGACTTTGTAGTAAGCACAGTTGTGAGTGCTCGTCAAAAACAGAAGCCAGCCGATGCCGATGGACGGGGACGTTCAGTGTAAATATTTAGTACCGGGGGTTGGCGGCTTTTAAATTTGCATCTTGATCTAAATGTATCTGCTGATTTCCCATCTGCTAATATTTTCCCATCTGCTAAATACCTGCTACCAGGGGAAGAGGACGTCTTTGTCATTCCGCCCCTGCTTGACCTCCCCGTCCCCTCCACCTGAACTTGGAAATAGCACCAGCGTGTTTACAGGAACACACAGTCAGACAGACAGATGGACAGACACACGCCAGCCACAGGCAACTGAGAGGAGCTCAGGAGCACTGTCGTAGGAGGCTCGGCTAACCTAGGGATCTGCCTTCCCCCAACCGCCACCTGGGTGTCCTTCTGCTTCCCTGGGGCCAGACACCCCAGACACAGCAGCTGTCTGGGGACCTGAGGCCAGCACTGCAGAAGAAGGTCTGTCCATCTGTCTGTAAATCCTTGTTGCAAACAAGACAGCCCCCAAAGTCCAGGAATTGCATAACCCAGAGCACGCAGGCTGCGGGCAGTGCAGGTGAGGCGGTGGCATCCCACAGCAGCTACTGTTTGGGAAGAAGCAAGCAGGGAGCCGGTCCCAGCCCAGGCCTCGACGCCTCTGTGGTCACTCACTGAACACCCTCCCTGCCAGGGAAGGCCTGTCTGGGACTTGACTTTGGTGGTCAGGAAAGGCCTGGAGCCTCTTTCCTCCTGGATCTGCACATCTTCACGATCAGAGCCGGAGGTCCTGCGGGGCATTGTGCTGGTACTGGCCCCGTGTGTGTGTGTGTGTGTGTGTGTGTGTGTGTGTGTGTGTGTGTGTGTGTGTGAGCTCATACTGGCTCTAAATGGAGCAATGCGTGGGCATTAATGAACTCGAGCCACCAGCAACTTGTCACGTCTACCATGATGAGCTGCTTCTCTTTTATTTTAAACCCAAAGAAAAGTTGAAGAGCGCCAAGTGGCTCCCTTTGGGGGGACCGTGGCTGTGGCACTGCCTGCCTCTCCTCCTGGGAATCCCCGCTCTCCAGCATCAAGCTGGACAAGCCCACCGCCGGGCCCCAGAACAAAGGACGAAATAGCCCCATAGAGTGAGCGAGCGTGACACGCCGGGCTCAAAATCAAGGCCGTCTGTCCCAAGGGGAGCCGACCACGCGGGTACTTGATGGATGGCGGCAAATAATTATTTGCAGCGTTGTTGCGCACTTCTCTTCTTAGAAAGCCAGAGATGAATAAAATATACGAGAACACATCAAAATATAGTGCAAGGACAACATATACAAACAGTACATTAAGCATTATGGAGGACAATAAAGAGCTGGGGGAGCAGATCTGAGTTAGCAGCTGGGCTTGGAGGCCACGAGCACCACACGAGCAAACCCCAGGCGCCCGCAGACTTCTCCCACGGCCCCGGCGGTGGAAAATGGGAGCAGACTCCTTTCCACCACCACCTCCTCCTCCTCCTCTCGAAAAGACACGTTCCTGGTCCCGCACAGCCGTGGTGCTCGGCCCTGGGCTCCCCTCCGCGCGGAGCGCAGTGTCAACACAAATGCTACAGTGACATTTCTCTCTCTCTCAATTACTTGGCGGCTTCTCACTGCCCGTATAAAATACATATTGTGCTCCAGCGAGAACCACTGTACCGAGGTCAGCGGGAACTCATTGTCCTTTTGCTTCAGAACAAGACAATAGTGACATCTGTAAGATTTGCTGTAAATAATCCGAGCGGTACAGGTACAAGATGAGGGGCGGGGAAGGGAAAAAAGGAGGGAGGGGAAAGGGGCTGGGAATTCGCTGGCTGTTAAATCATCCAGCCTCCTGAGTTTGCTGGAGGAGAGGGAGAGAGAGGCGAAATGCCGCTGGACGGATTTCGCATCATTTTAAGGGGACAGTCAGTGTTTGGGAATATCTGTAGGACGACACTTGGCTTGCGTGCCTTTTGCAGCGGCCTTGGCCACCGGTGCAGAATGATCGGAGGAGCAGCACACCAGGGGGACCTTGGTGGGGCTCCTGTCCCCCCCACATAGGGCCACTCATGCAGCATTGGGGTGCATGGTCTTGAATTCTGATTGGATGGCAGAAGTCTCTAATTCTGGTGAAGTGTGATGGAGTTATTTATTTGACAGTTCCGATAAATAAGTTAAAATGGGGCAGGGGCAGGGGCCCACCTTACACTGTCAAAATCCAAAAGCAGAGAGACCCGGTGGGCACTGGCATCGCCCAGGTGCCTGGCCTCTTAAGTCCATGTGTGAGAAAAACCAAAAGCAGGTTTGACGACCAGGCGGGGAGAAGCTCTTCTCCGAAGGAGATTTTTCACAGGAAAGAGAATTTGGCGGCAGGCAGGGGGCTGTGCCCGGGATGACAACTGAGGGAGAGAAAGCCTAGAGGAGGCTCCCAGAAGTCCCACCCGCCTCCTTCTTCTCCACCTGAGTGGGAGGCAAAGACTGAGACGTGCTTGTGTGCACACATACGAGGGACTGCGGGTCTGTATACCCACGCATGCACGCTTGTGTGTGTGCGGGAGGGACAGATCAGGCGTGCTTGTGTGCGTGTGTGCATGTGTATGGTATGTGCACACGTACGTAGGAGGGGCAGGCCGAGCGTGTCTGCACGTGTGTGCCCGTGCCTCAGAGCATTTCTCCAGCCTGTGGTTTGGGACCCTGGGAAGGTGGCCGGCCAGCGCTGCTGAAGGACCCGGCTCCTGCCATGACCAGAGCTGCTCTTCTGGGGCGGAGGCAGCCGTTACCTCCCCAAGTGACAGGCAGCGCCGATTCTGACGCTGGCCCAGCAACACATCCATTTCCAGGGAGGACTTTTTCTCCCCTGAAAGACAAAATCTCTCCAGCCTATCCCTTTTCCCTTTGGTCATATCCAGAAAAGTGAGCATGTGATTTCAATTTGAAATTAAAAGTCATGTCTGAATAACAGACTGCATTCTCATTTCCTAATACCCTGGTTTTTACTACTTTGCATTCAACTGTGAAAAGTCTTTTAAAACTCGGAACAGCAGTAAAACTTGAATGAATGTTTGACCCATTATTGCATCGCGGGTGCGCCTTCCAAGTCGGAGAGACTGCCAAGTTCTCACCACCTAATATTTCCACTTTAATTGTGCCACTCGAGAAATTTACGTGCCTCAAAATATGGCATGAATCTTACGCTTATTGCAGTATCATTAGCAGCAACATTTAAGCAACATCTGTGTGCTATAGAACTAATTGAAGTAGCAGAAGTGGCAGCTGTAAATCCACAGGAAGATGGCAGTTTGTACCCGGCACTGCTGAGTTAGCTACTAACTGTCAGCCTGCTCCTGCAATCTGCTCGGAGCACCACGGCACAGGCCCACGGTGTCCAAAAAATACAGCGAGGAGGCTAATGATCCTATTAACCACTTTGCTGCACCAATTTGGCTGTTCTTCCAGTTTCCTTGTTGAATTTCATTATAAATTTCGCCATTCCTGTAAAACGTCCAGAGTGAGACGTGTGTGTGTCTGCCTTGAAATTACTTACCTGAGCTGAGAAATGCTTGTCCGACCAGGGAAACTCAGGATCCATCTTTTTCTTTCTTTCTTTTTTTTTTTGTTATTTAATAATCCTGCTCACTGCACCACCCCTATTGCTTAAAATTGTTATCACACACGTTTCTGCAATCCTTTCCCCCCTCCCTGCCAGATAACTTAAATTCCTAGTAATGTTGAAAGCAATGGCATTTTATTTCCACAGAAGACATAACATTTTCAATAATCAATACAAGATGGCAGCCATAATTTATTATTGGTTGGGCGTGGAGGATGCAGCTAGTAGCTGCAGAGGTAGAATGTGTGGTCAGCGTTGGGGGGGCTTGGTGCGAATCTCTGTTGACTGGCCAGGGTTAGGCAGCATGGCTGCCAAGTACGAGTCCGGCCTCGCACTGGTTTAGACCCAAAAGACGTTGTCTATTTCTCTTTCTCCCTTCAATGTGAAGAAAGAGGGTGCCTACTCCCCCACACAGAGAGCAAGCTAAATTGGGAGTGAGGGATGATTCCCCAGACTGCCTCTGGCCACGGAGGGAGGGCCATGGAAGCTTCATGTTTACTCGGAGCGTTTTCTCCACGGAACACAACTGGAAAGATACTTGACATCTCCCTCGAAACCCAGCCCCGCTCTGCTCTGAGCTCTGCCTCTGCTTTTGTCTTGGCAGTGTGCGGCTGCCTCTCCCTCAGCGCCTGGCCCGGAGACAAGCGTGTCGCTGGTATCTTTCGAAGCGCTCAAGAGTGCTAGAAATATACAAAAGCAGCTCTTCTTCAGTATACGAAGACTGGTGTGTTTGCCAAGAACCCGACTTCATTAGAAAATTGGCACGTCCGCGCTGCTGCCATGTGAGACACCGTTAACTGTGGACATTTGTTGTCTTAATGCTGAAGCACTCGGGGACTGAACTGATAAGGGAGAAACCGCCTGGAAGCCGCCGACCCCACGCTTAGGGTGGCTTGCCACCCTACGGTATTGAAGATCAATAGCCGCGTGACTGCTCGGGGGTTGGAGGTCTCCAGAATTAACTTCCCACGACTACATTACCATCCCTCGTTCCTTGGTTTGTTTCCTAACAATAATACATCTTAAGGGGGCCTGGTTAAGAACCACTTAGGAAAGGCACGGAATGGAGCAGACTCGCCGGCCAGCAGCTGCCACTTTCTCCCACCAGCTCAGAGAGAGCCGGGACCCAAGAAGCTGGCAGCCCCGCTGCTCTGCAATTTGGTTTTCTTTATTCTTTTTAACTTTCTTTCCTTTTTTTTTTTTTAAATTTACTCCTCCTTTCCCTCCAACTTTTCTTTCTCTACCTATCTATCTACTCTTTGTGGTAATCTACAACAATAGAAGCTGGCTTGGAAATTGTCCGTCTTTGACTTACTGAAATAGCACAGCTCGGGTGTTTCTGCTGCCTGTGATGCTGCAGAAACACAGCATCACACAGCACGGAGCACACAGTCGTGGGGAGGGAGCGCACCCGGTGCTTCACGTCTGATGAAACATAAGCTCCCGTGTCTCGCTGCAGAGCACCAATCCTGCAGATGTAACTTCTGGATGAAATTCTCTAAGCAGCTACAAATTATTGAAGTGTCCAATTATAGCTACTGATAATATACTAAAATATGAAGCAGAGAAATAAAAAAAAGATTCTGTTTAAAAGCAAAATGCCATTAACAAGTAACAGATACTTGGTAAAAAACAAAACAAAACAAAAAACCAAACCAAAACAACAACAACAAAAAAACCTTCCTTCCTTTTTCCCTCCCTTCCTTCCTTCCCTGGGGATTGAACCCAGAGGCATTCTACCTCCAAGCTACATCCCCACCCTTTTTATTTTTATTTTTGTTTTGAAACGAGGTCTTGCTAGGTTACTGAGAGTCTTGCTAAACTGCTGAGGCTGGTCTTGAACCTGCAATTCTCCTGGTCTCAGCCTCCCAAGTACTGGGCTTACAGGCACGCAGCGCCACCACTCCTGGCTAAGAACCCACTATTTCTAAAGCAAAAAAGGGATTCAGTATGAGCGGCCTTATTTTCCACTTATGCAAATCTCAGTGCTTGCCTTCACAGAGGAAGCTGGATTCTCACAGCTTCCTTGTTCAGACTATGATTCATTGATGCGCAGGAGGAAGGTCTGAGCTCCGAGGGACGGGTAGCTGGAGAAGCAACTTTAGTAGCCTTTTCAGAGGCTCGTGGAAAGTGGGGCTTCCTTCAAGGCCACCTGCACTGCGAAAGCTGAACCCGGCAGGGCACTTCTCTGTTCCACAGAACTCCATGGCTCCATCCGTCCAAGAAAAGATCTTCTACCCACACGGGAAGTTTTAAATACCATGTACTGATCACTTGGAAATATGGAGTCACTGTTACACAGATTTTCCCAAATGCTGACATTTCATGACAAGACAGATATTTTAAAAACACGTGCACACACGCATTTGTTAATATCATCAGCAGTCTCCTGGTGTGTTAGGTAGCTGTAAAGCGCATAAGTGGCAGATACAAATTTTCAAAATGCTAATTTTTGCTCAGGAGCAAGCTTTTATTACTGGCCACACACAGTGTGGGTGTCCCCTGGAAGGGAACGCTCTCTTCTCGGGTGAGAAGCTGTCCAGCCAACACAGGCCTCAGGACTGCGGCTCGGTGACTGGTCTCTTAACGCTGGGACTGCCAAGGTCTCGGGCCGCCTGGACCGGCCCTGCCCTTATCCTTGGCACACAGCTGGGCTGTTCATCTTCAGTGCTGTATGCTATCCCATCCTGTGACTATGCCATCACAGACTTATTTTCCTCTGGCTGGATGTGGCCTGCTTCCGTTCTTTGCCATCACCAATAGCCCCGCTGTGACTGGCAACTCTCTGGCCTGGCTTCGGTGCAGCCTCCCCAGTGGAATCTGCTCAGGAGAGAACCGGCTGGCTCTGGGGACGGCCCCCTCCAACAGGCCAGGGTCACACTGAGCAGTGGCCTGGAGACCTCATCTCTCAGACCAAGTCTCCTTTCTGGTATTTCAGAGGCGATTTCCTTTGGCATTTTGGGGTGGCTTAACCAGAGTTCTAAGTAGGCACGTGCATTTGTGGAAGATTCTGAACTTACTCTGGAACGACTAGGTGGGTGCATCCTTCCCCATGGGGAGCTGTCCAGGTTCTGCATCGAATACCTTGGGACAAGTCTGGGCTTCTTGATGCCAAAGCCAAGTGGTTAAGGGGAAAGTGCTTCCCTTCCCGAGGGCGCGTGGAGGTGCCTGACACACAGCCTTGCTCGCGATGCTGCCCGTTACTGAAACCCGGATGAAGGAGCTCCTCGGCACCAGGGCAAGGACCTCCAGGCAGCAACAGCGCAGCTGGACAGACCCTGCGGGCGGGCACATCACCTGGGCACAGCAGCTGTGTGAAGAAGACACATACTGGAAAACACCTGGAGGAGGCCCCCAGGGCTGGACGGCACCAGCACAGCACTCTTGGAGTGACATGCTCAGGGTGCTGGGGACCTGGGCACAATTTGTCATTAATAAGTTAAAAGCAATTCTTTCTAGAAATGCCTGTCCATGTTTGTCTTGTCTGGACCACGCTCCTGCAGGGTTGGGTCTGGGGGATCTACTACCCAGTGCGGGGCTGGGGCCTCTCCCAGAGCCCGGGTGCCTTCTGCGTCCTCGGTGGCCGGTGTCGCCACAGGAGCCCTGGCCTCTGTGCTACCCAGTGTGGTTTCTGGCCAGGAGGAGGCTTGCTAACTGGCTGCTGTTTTCAGCAGGAGAAGAGCTTCCCGGGGAGTTCTCCACATAATCATCGTCTTGATCTTAAATGTAAATATTGTCACCGTGGTTTAAAGAGAGATTAATGGTTTGCTGACACCTCCATACATACATCCCCAGGAAGCACACGTGCTCCTCCGTCTTCCTTCCAGGAGCACTGGATGGAGGGCCATGCCCACAGGTGGCCCCGCACCCCTGCAGCCCGGGCTGGCTGAACCCCGGGGTGTTTTTTTCTGAGCAACTTACCAGCTGAGAAGGAAGCGCTGTACTTACTTGTCCTTTAAGGAGAAACTGCCATCTGCCAGGCCCCATGACTCCATTTCTACTCTCTGGAGAAGCACGAGGGTCCGGGTGCTCCATTTCAGAGAAGAGACACTTGAGAACAGGACAGAGGTGTAGCCTGCCATGTGGCACTCAGAGGTGACCCAGGACTGCCACTCCTGACTCCTTCCCCGGCAGTGACCAGCCAGGGGCCGATGCCCGCATGGCTGCTAGACTCTCTCTGTTCTGTGGCTCACCGCCCACACCCGTGCTCCTTGAGGCCTCCAATCACCCCCACTCCTAGGGCCTGGGGTTGCTGTCCCTCTTCCTGTCCCTGCGGGCACCAGCTCTGGGACTCCGGGACGGACGCCTGGTTTACGCCCGCCACCGCCTCTCACCGCCCACGTCTCCTTGAGGCAGCCAGACCCGAGGCTCTACCCGGATAGGAGCAAGTGTCAATACCGGGAGGACCGGGCAATTAGAGCCCACATCTGAATTTCTTATATTTTCAAAGTGTTCTACACTAATTAGTTAGTTCTGTTAGCTCTAAGGATTAGTAGCTTTTCTAACAAGACACACGACATTAAGTGACTTACCTAATTATGTAAAACACAGGGACGCTAAGACAGCAGGGAGGCTTCCCGGAGCCGGGCCCAGGCCCGCGCGCCCGCCGCCGCACGCCCCTGGCCTGTTCTCCATGGGGCCGGGTGCTGGAGGGGCTCGGGAGCGCGCCCACCTCGGGGCCTGGGAAGGATGGTGAGAGTTCCCCCAAGTGCCGCCTGCACAAAGGTGCTAGCTAGGAAGAGAATCTGCCCCAGGCAGTAAGCTGGAGAGGGAACTGGGCTGGGCAGGCCTAGCTGACTCCCTGGAGACAGGGACAGGGGTGGGCCCCTTCTGCCCGAGAATTTAGGGCTGATGACTGCCACGCCCTGTGTGTCATCGGCGCTGTCTGAGATGGTACCTCCTCTGCCCTTTCTTTTTTTTTTTTTTTTGCGGTACTGGGGCATTCTACCTCCTGGCTACACCCCCAGCCCTACTTTTTATTCTTTATTTTGAAACAGGGTCTCACTAAGTTGTGGAGGGCCTCACTAGGTAGCTGAGGCTGGCCACGAACCCGGATCCTCCGGTCTCAGCCTCCCAAATGCTGGGATTACAAGTGTGTGCCACCACGCCCGGCTCCTCTGCCCTTTCTGAAGGCATCAGCTGCTCCTTTCATTGGCAATGCCCTCTCCTGCCCAACTCCAACAAGTGCAGCTCCTTTCCCACCTCCTGCAGGAAGCCCCCCTTGATTTTCCAGTCTACCCCTCCCCCATGACCGTCCCTACCTGGAGACTTCACCACTCTGAGTTGATGCCTCCTGCAGCTCAGCCCTCATCTGGGGCTCTCCTTAACCAGGCTGCACGCGGCTGGGGACACCAGCGACACCAGTCGTGGGCTCCCCTTCTTGGTCAAGAACATATGTTGTGTTTGTATGGTTATAAATAAATTTCTGATGCACAAGATCTTTAGAATGTAGTTTAGCATAAAAAAGAAAATACAATAATTCATGATTTCCTCATGAATGACAGTCACTGCGGCTTCTTGCTCTACAGCTGGTCTTTTTAAAACTGACTTAATATATGTATTTATATATATATATACATACACACACACACACACACACACACACACACACATATGGCTGAAATGGAATCACAGCTCATATTGTCAAAGTGGTATTCATCTGTTTTTTTTCTTACCAATACAATTTTTCATGTGTGTGTGTGTATGTGTGTGTGCGTGTGCGTGTGTGTGTGTGTGTGTGTGTATGTGTGTGGTACTGGGGTCTAAACACAGGGGCATTCTACTTCTGAGCTATATCCCCAGCCCTATTTTATTTTTTAAGATTTTGAAATAGCCTAAGTTGTGGAGGGTCTTGCTAAGTTGCTGAGGCTGGCCAAGAACCTGTGATCCTCCTGTTTCAGCCTCCTAAGTACTGGGATAATAGGCGTGCACAAGCACCAGTAATACAACGCTCACATGCCAAAGACATTCTCCCCAACTCTAAGATACCGCCACGTAAAAATCTAGATGGATTCCCTCCTACAATTTTCCATTCGTAGGCAAGGCACAGTTAATACTAGTTTACCAAACAACATTGATCAGACAGATCTCACCACTTGCTTTCCACACTGGGGTAAGTCCCAACTGTCCACCCATCAGCAATGCAGGTCCTCTCCTCCTTCTTTTGTGATACTAAGGATTGAACCCAGGGGCACTGCACCTCTGAGATGCACCCCGCCCAGCCCTATTTTATTCTTTATTTTGAAAAGGGGTCTCACTAAGTTGGGGAGGGCCTCCCTAAGTTGCCAAGGCTGGCCATGAACCTGTGAGCCTCCTGTCTCAGCCTCCCAAGTACTGGGATTACAAGCGTGCACCACCACACCCGGCTACTTTGATTATTCCATGCTGCGTGGACAAAGCACTGTGTGTTCAGTTCCCCATGTCCACAGACAGTACACTGCTTCCTGCTTGTCGCTGGCACAAGTGAGGGTGTCACAGAGATCCCTGTGACTGTAGCTTCTGCAGAAGATGCCTACAAGTGGAACTGCCCGGTCAAATGGCACAGACATTCAACAAACCTCGCCTAACTGCTCTCCAAGGGTGTCCGTCGTTCCTGTCGATGCTGCTGACCGAGAGATGCAGCTCGTGGACGTTTCCCACCGAGACTGCAGTCAAGTGCTGCCTCTGATTTTAACTGGTGGCCATGCTGTGGTCGTGAGGGAGGAGGGCTCTCTCCCACGGGAGCACTGCAGGTCATCACTCCTGGTCCCACTTGAGCTCCTCCACCGTTCTAGACACTTCTGCTGGCTGTTCTGAATCTTCTGCCCTATGAATCGCCCGTCTGCATTCTTTGCTCATCTGTGTTTTGGGTAGGTTGCCTCATCTTATTGATTCGCAGATGCTTTTTACATGTGATGGATATAGTCTCCCTGTCTGGGTAGGATAAGGTGCATTTTCACCGTGAACAGCTTGTCTTTCGTCTCCAAGAGTTTCATGTGATCGGATGAGTCTTTGCTCCCCTCCTGACTCCCTAGTCCCCGCTGGCTGTGTCCTGAGACCAGCCTGTGTGTGCAAAGCGCAGGTGCCCTTGCCCTGTACTTTCATCTGATACAGTAACAATTAAAGGTAAAAAATGCTCAGTTCTCTAGAGTTCCTAGAATTGTGATATTTTTCAAATAGCCGGGCTAGCTGTCGTGACACCATTAGATAATCTGCTGTCCCCTTGGGCCGACACGCCATATTTGTAACGTCCTAAAGTCCCATATATTGATGGGTGCCCCCGGCCTGCCACTTGGCTGCATCCCAGGCTTGCCTGTCCCTGCATCGGCTCCTCGCTGCTTCACTTGAGCTGACTTTCAGATACCCACCTGTGTATGTCCGTGATGACAGCAGAGCAGGGCGGGCCTTTGAAAATCCCTTTTTTTGTGTGTGTGGCACTGGGGATTGAACCCAGGGGCATTCTACTTCCGAGCTATACCCCTATCCTGCCTATTTTATTCTGAAATGGGGTGTCACTAAGTTGTGGAGGGCCTCACAAGTTGCTGAGGCTGGCCGAGAACCTGCGATCCTTCTGTCTCAGTCTCCCAAGTACTGAAAATTATAGGCTTGTGCCGCCACATCCGGTTGTTGCAGCTTTTAAAAATGTGGCTACTAAATGCCCCCGAGGCTCATTGTCACAGTCTTTCCAGAATCTTCTGAGTGTCCCTGGCACGAGCACAGTCTCTGGGGTGACCACTCTGAGCCACAACACGCAGTTGCAGGTTTGTCAGGCCTGGTGGTGACCTAAAAGCTCGTTCCTGGCATCTGCCACAGTCCCACAGACTTGCCACCAAGTGCTTTCAACCCAGAAAAGAGCTGACATGTGGCCAGCGGCCCCTCCCTGGGTTCTGTCGGCAACAACAGGTCGTGGGAAGGCAGAGGGAAGCCATTCCTTCCACCAAGTGCAGAAGGCGGCCCTGCAGCAGGCTGATGATCACCGAGGGACCTGTGGCCAGGGAGCCACTTGGGTTGGTGCAGCTCTGAAGCCCGAGCTCGCAGCCTGCTCGGAGCGGAGGGGGTGGCGGTGGCACAAGTGCCCCGGATTGCTGCCACGAGTCCCACAAACTGGCTTAAGCCAAGAGTGTCTCCTCACCTGTCCTGGAGGCCAGCTGTCTGAGAGCCGGGCTCCCCGAAAGGCTCGGGGTGAAGCCCTCCTCGTCTCTGTCTCCCACAGCCCCTGGGGGCCCCTGCGTCCCGTGGCTCCAGGCGGCGTCACTGTGGTCGTCTCTGTCCCTGTCCTCCCAGGGGTCCTCTGTGTCTGCGTCTCCCTCTCCCTCTCTCATAGGACACTGTCATTGGGTTAGGACCTGTCAGGATGGTGTAGCATGATCATACCGTGACACCTGTCTCGTGGGCTCCAAGAGTGTGGACGTAGACTTTGGGGGCCCCATTCAATCCACTACAGAAACAAGGCGTGGAGGTTGCGGGCCCAGGAAGACCACACAGTCTGTGATGTAGGCACCCCCCACCCCGTTATGCCCCTTCTTCCCATGACAGGTCAAAGGTCTCCAGCTTGCAGGCTTTCTGCAGAGACGACGTCCAAAGTCTACACCAACAAAATTACAGACCTCAGAATGCATTGGGCCTTTATATTTAAGCTGCTGGCCTTGGGCTGTCCATGCTGTCACCACCTCCCGAGGCCTCGTGCCCCTGAACTCCGAGTTCCAGAGGCCATGGTGGCTAAACCGGGGCCTGATGGTGCAATCTTGGGGGCAAGCCAGGGGCCCCAAGTAGGTAGTGGGGACTCGGGGAGCCTTCCTGGTGGAGGGGGGTGGGTAGGAGGCCACTTGGGCAGAACTGTGCAGACTCATAGCACACGGCAGGCTCAGGCACAAGCACAAGGAGCCTCCATCCTTTCCCCGTGAAAATCTGTTCATCTACATCTGAGACCAATTTGCTGGAAACTACAGAATACCTGTCACATTGCTTCCTGGCCCAGAAGTCGGATGTTTGCACGGAAAAGTACAGACAGCTACATAGCTCTTGGTGTTGTAATATTTAGACGTGTCATTCTGCATCTCAAAGAAGAGGCAGCTTTAAATAAATGAGCGTTCCCAGCTCTGCATGATCCCCAGCCTGGAGAGCTGCAAGGAGCAGGCTCTTCCCTGCGGGTGAGCAGAGACGTCGGCGTGGCTTTCTCCACAACACGCTCACGCCCAACACCGCGGCTGCTGCCCAGCGTGAGTCCCCAGGCTTTGGTTTCAAGTCACCAGGTCCAGGTGTCCGTGTGTTTGGGAATTGGGTGCTCAGTGCCTATGGTTGGAGAAAAACCTTGAACTAAACGATCACACAGGCACACTCGCACACCTGC
>PVLC010037747.1:0-15129 GCA_004027655.1 Graphiurus murinus
GCTGTAGAGGAGAACTGTTTCCTTACCTTTTTCAGCTTCTAAAGGTGACCTCTATTCCTTGGCTTGTGGCTTCCTCTTCCATCCTCAAAGCCCATCACTGTCCAGTCACTGTCATTATCTCACAGCCTTTTCTTCGGCTCTGATTGTTCCTGCTGCCTAGTATCCTTTTGATTATATCAGATCCATTTGCATAGTCTAGAATAATTGCCTCATCTCAGCATCCTTCACTTAATCATATGTATAAAATCCCTTTTTCGTGTATGGTACCATTCACTGGTTTGGGGTATTAGGTGTCTTTGGGGCCATCATTCAGCCTTCCTCACCACTATAAACAACACTGTCGACTCCCTTTCAGGCCTATTCCACGATGAAGCTTTTAGAAGGATGGTTGTAATTATTGTAGCTTCAGAAAGATGAATGAGAGCAGTTGAAATAGTGGACAGGAAAATGAGAGTCAGGACACTGGAGAAGCCCTTAGTCGGCCACTGATTTGCTGTGGCCTTTTCTTTACTTCAACATCCTAATCTACAAATGATGGAGCTGAAGTCTCCTTTCAAATTGAATATTCCACAATTCTTTGAGCTGAATGGTGCACTGTAAGTAGTGTAACATAAAAGCAAAAAGATGTCTTCCAAATATTATATATGCACAGTATCTCAGAGCAAGAGACATCATGAGCATATTCCGATTAACTAGAATAGCATCAACTCAACTTTCATGACACCCATCCCTTATTGGCACCTACTGTGTACAGGAGGTTTTGTATATGCCCTCAATAATTCCCATGGAAATCTCTTAAGTTATGAGCTAATCTGCATATTTTTCAAACAGTTCAAGTAATTTGTCCAAGGCTGCACTGCTAGTTAGCAAGTAACAGAATTGTTGACTTATGCCATATACATCTGGACTCAAGTTTAGGCTCTTTCACATACGTCCTGCTTGCCTGTGCATACAACATAGAGAATTAATTTCAGCAGGGGTGGTAGAACCCTGACATGACATTTCTAGAATAATTAGTCGCACCATGTCATTAGGAGTGCAGGGATTTTTGATAGAGTTTAGTGGGCAGTTCTCTGTGAACTTGCCCAACAGGGCTGGAGCAACTTAGCTACTTCTCCTGCCCTAGACTGTGCAAGAAGAACTGAGGGAAACGTGTCCATTCCTTCTGGCGGCTTTGACTGGTGCCGGTGGTCAGGATGCGCACGTGCTGAGCTCTGTGGCCAGCCATTGGCCAAGTTCCCTCGGCTTATGGAAACCAGATGGAAGCCGGAGTCAAAGTTCCCAGCCACAGAAGTGAAGCCGGGCTGCCTCTCTGGACTGATTCTCAGGATTTCAGGAGGCATAATCCTCTCCTCCCCCTGCCCTGTTTCTTATTCTCCAAACCAATAGTCAATTTCAGAGATATAACCTTTCTCTGTGCTTTGCCCAAATACTTTCTTTTTTCTTTTTTAAATTGTAATTGCAACTTTGTTTATAGAAAAAGCTCTGTTTGGTTGTCATAAATTGTAACCAAGAGGAATATTATCCACAAAACAGTCAGTCCTGGCATATGCTTTGAATAGTCTAGATTGATAATGTGATGTCTTGCCTAACTTTGCTAACCTCTAATAGCATTTGGGGAAAATTAAACAAATACACAGTAAAACAGCCGAGCAAACAAACAAAAAAACAAAAAACAAAACAAAAAAAAAGCACACAAAGAAGGCTGGGAGAGTGGGGAGGGGAAATATTGCATGTGTTTGTGACGGGTGAAAGTCATCAGGATTGATTTTGAGCCTTATTCAGAAGTTTTCGGGGAAGTGATATTTCAAGTGTGGGAGAGATTTTAAAGCTCACCCACTCATTCATTTCATCTAGTGATTCCTTATTGGAAGAGCCCAGAAGAATCCAGGAATAGTTCTGTTGTGAAATAGGCTTGCCACAAAAATTTGTATAGTAGTAGGAGGTGTGATGATAATTACAAAAAAAAAAATAGAACTAGTGGAATGTGAGATATGAGAGATTGCGAATTTCATAGTCACATGCTAGTTACATGCTTTGGAGGACATCCAGTGCTGCAGACAGAGCTCAGATATGAATCAGAAACACACTGGACTCTGTTACTTACTGGCTCTGTGGTCATGGACAACATATTTAACTCCTCTGGGTTTCTGTTTAGGCAGCAGAAGCAAAGCTTAGTGAGTGAGTTTAAGGTGCAGTGCAGCCCAGAGCTGGGGATGTGGTACAGGTTTAAGGAGTGGTAGATTCTGTGTTTGTTGTACCCAACCCATAAAAATCTCTCCCGCAGGGTCTACTCTCAAAGTAAACTTTCTACAGAGATCCAGGGGGGAATTTATCTTTGGAACCTACTCCTAGAATCCTTGTCCTTTCCCACAGTCATTGTCCTCTTTGGAGGAGTCACAGAATGATGGAAGTAAGAGCCAGATAGTCTTTGTTCAATGTCTGATATGATTCACGTAAAAGAGGTCCAAGCTGGGTGTGGTGGTGCATCCCTGTCCTCCTAGTACTTGGGAGGCTGAGACAGGAGAATGGCAGGTTCGAGACTAGCCTGGGCAACTTAAAGAGACCCTTAGCAACTTAGCAAGACCCTATTTCAAAATAAAATAGGGCTGGGGGTGTAGATCAGAGGTAGAATGCCCCTGGATTAAATTCCCAGTGTCAAAAAAAAAAAAAAAAAAGAGGGCCACGCACATGATAGAATAAATGTTTGTTGAATGAATTTTTTTTTGTATGTGTGCTTGGGCTTGAACCCAGGGGAATTCCACTTCTGCCTTAATTTATTTTTATTTTGAAATAGGGCCTCACTAAATTGCTGAGGCTGGCCACAAACCTATGATCCTCCCAGCTCAGCCTCCCAAGTATTGGAATTACAAATGTGTGCCATCATACCTGACTTATTGGATGAATTTTTAATAAGAATGAATTCCACCTTCCTACTCCTTTCTACCTGAATTTTTTTAAACCTCATTCTTCAAGGCCCTGTTTGCTCGACTTCTGTTGAATATGTTCTTCCAAACATTGTACAGACCTGCATTATAACCCTGGTCACAGTCTCTGTACCCCAGCCATGGGCACTGAGCTTCTCAATAGCAGGACTGCAACTGTGTTCCATTTCCTGAATGTAACACAGTTTCTGGAAACGGATTGTTAAAGACATAAATTAAAGGGTAAATGAAAAAAAAAAACTTTAAAAACAGCACCCCAACCCCCCACTTCTGGGTATTTTTGGGTTCCCACATTCAGGTCCTGTACAGAGAATTTGCCACATATTTCTTCCTGCCACTGTTTGTTCACAGTAATGGCTAGTTCCTCTGCTTAATTTATCAGGAAGGTAACCCAGACTATTTCTTAAGTAAGAAGCAGAAAGTCCTGCAAGGTATGTCTCAGAGTTTTGCAGCATCCAAAGCAGATTGACCATTTGGCTGATGACTTTCAGGATGTCAGCCCACTGAAGAACTGTGGGCTTCTCAGCAAAGGCATAGTGTGGTTTCCTCCAACCCAAACTCATCTGCCTTGGCCTGTCCCCAGAGATTCTTCCTTCCAAATTTCCCTATGTATTTTCAAGGAAATATTCTTCTCTAGGTAAACTAAGATGCCCATCTCTTGTCTCCTTCTTTCTCAGCACATTCAATCAGTTATCAAATTCTGTCATGTCCATTTGGGTAGCCTATCTGGGTCTGCAGTCTTATTCCAGTGCCTACTAACTATTTATTTGGGGTAAGTCATGGAATTACAACCTCTTCTGCCTTTTTCATGGGACTATTACCAACATGAGATCTGATTATCAAGAGAAAGAGCTTTGATATCTGTGAAATGCTGTCACTGTTAGTTGTCACCATTTCTATGATTTGACCTTATAGAATGATCCACTTCCTAGTTTGTCTAAGACTCTCTTGGTTTTAGCATCAAAAGTTCCACATGTGGGAAACCCTTTAGTGCAGTACAAACCAGGATGGCCGGTCACCCTTCCTCGTATCTCTTCCTTTGCCTCCTCCCCATTCAGTTTCTTCTTACTGTATCTACAGGCTTTTCCAAGACTTCTTGAATCTATTTCCACCCAACCCCACCTATCACAACCAGTGTGATTTCTCTGAGGCACGGAGTGTATGGAGAATTACTTCTGGACATTAAACTAGAGAGGCTGATTTCTGGGGAGAGGGAAGGAAGGACAAGGTGAGCACCACTGAGGCTGCCACATGGGCAGGAAGGGTGGGGGGTGTCCTCTCTGGAGTCCCAGAGCCTCTGCAGGTGAGCTGTCAGGTTTCTGCTTGGTCATCTGATGTGAGATTGGCTGAGATTCTCTGAACTCAAATGGATACCTGGCCCTGCAAGAACCCCATCCTTTTGGGATGTCAGAGGACAGAGGGGCTTTGAGGGCATTCTGATCTGCATTCTGGGTGGGGCTGCCCATAGAAATGGCTGAGCCCATCAATGCTGAACACAGGAGGCCCCAGATGGAGATAATCATTTCCCCTTGCCACTGGACTATCATCCCAGAGGTGAATGGATGTCCCCTAAGGGACTGTAACCTCTGTACGGATACATATTTCCTACTTGGATAGGAGTAGGTAAGAGGTCCCCACTGAGTCACCTGCCACAGATGCTGTGTGCTGCTAGTCCATGGCAAGGGCAGCTAGCATCTTGTCTCATTCGAAGACACTCTGGGCACATACTGGATACTAATACTCTTCACACCTGCAGCCCACTGCTGGGGTGGAGGGCAAATACAGGAGGTGGACTTCTTCCTGCCAACAAGGTGCAGTTGCTACCCTGGGTGGAGGGCCCTGGGGCTGTTGGGTAGAGAGGGCCACTGGGTCCCAGAGTCAGGGAGCAAAAGGCCTAGACCCTTTGAAGGCAGGGAGGAAGGCAGTGGGAGAGGAGTATGCACATGAGAGGGGGCTCCCATCTCCCAGAGGGCGCTGGTAGAGTATGCCCATTGTCCTCTTGGACTTCACTGGTAAAACTCAAATTCAAAAATAAAATCATTAAAACATCAAGTTGGTGACAGCCTGGGCCCCTCTGAGCTTGGATTACAGAAACACAAAGCCAGCAGGATTGAGTTCCAGATTGAGTTCATCTACCTACCACTATGGCAAGTCACATTTCCTATGTGTCGCCAGCCTCCTCGTGTGAAATGGGCTCTTGATCCCCACCTCTCAGGGCTGTCATGAGAGGGAAATGGTGCTTTACCAGGCTGTGCAGGGTAGAAGAGCTATATATGTTGGTTTCCTTTCTTTTACCATCGGTGCCCACTTTAATAAGTGTTTCTAACTGTTTGTGGATAGATTTAGCTCACTGAAAGGAAATTTTTTCTTAGAAAAAGCATAAGAAAACTGGGCGCGGTGGCGCATGCTTGTAATCCCAGCATTTGGGAGGCTGAGACCCGAGGATCTGGGTTTGCGGCCAGCCTCAGCTGCTTAGTGAGGCCCTCTGCAACTTAGTGAGACCCTGTTTCAAATTAAAGAATAAAAATTAGGCCTGGGGCTGTAGTGTGGAGGTAGAATGCCCCCAGGTTCCATCCCCAGTACCACAAAAAAAAAAAAAAGAAAAAAAAGAAAAAGCATAAGATAGGATTCAACTTTACAAGCTTCTAAGTCTAATGTATACCAAAACAATAATAGTTTTGTGATATATGCACTTTCTTTTTCCTTTTTATAACTTTTGCTTTGCATCTGTTTTCTTTTATTCCTAATTTATTATCTTATCTTGTCTTATCCTTAAGTTATGGTAGAAGTTTAGGGAACCTTAGCTGGTGATATGCTAATACAGTATATAATAAAATATAGTCAGTACATATACATTTTAGAATGGAAGAAGCCGTTAAGCATTATTAAACAATCATAAAGAAAATGGTTGATTTATTTAGCTGTGGAGTATAGAAGCTTAATTCTATCATCTATTTTTTTTACATGTAAAAATACATTAGAAGAAAGACCAGATAGTTTACCAAAATTTCAACTGTGTTCATCTCTAGAAATGGAAATTGGAGCTTATTTTTCTTCTTTAACATTTCTTATAGCATTCAAATTTTATACGGCTAATCTGTATTACCTTCATATTACATTATTCACATTATTTTTTAAGCATGAAAACCACCCCTAAGGCCTAGGATAAATACCATTTTCTCTATACAACAATAAGTTATTTTCCAATCTTTGTGAATTTTGTATGCACCACAACTCTGTGAGGTGAATGTTCTTATTATCCTCATTATTTCTTCAGATGAAAATACTGAACATCAACGATGCTCGATGAAGGCCACATAGCTAGAAGTGGAAGTCAGTGTTTAAACCTCAGTGTTTCAATTTTCCAGAGCCAAGGACTTTTTCTGCTGCAGGCTTTCCCAAACTTCTCTAGCACTCTTTTCCTTGTTTAGGAGGCTCTGCTTTTCCATGCTCCAATCTGGCTTCTTGTCCACTCCTCCCACTGGACTGAAGCCATGTGTGTTTAGTTGCTGGGCTTTGCCCATCCTTGGAGCTTCCACACAGCCTCTCAGGCAGTAGGAGCCCAGTAGGAACTGCATGTTGGTTGAGTGAATGCTTGAAAATGCAGGAAAGTGGGCTCCACCTCCCATGTCTGTGAGGTTTGCAGCCAATGCCATCTTTACTCCCATTGTGGTCCCTTCCTGAGAAGATTGGGTTTTCTGCTAGCAGTTCTGACAGAGGCTGCCAACTTTTCAAAGCAAAAACAATCTCATATTTTAGAATATTTTAGATAACAGGACAATAGATATTCAGTGGAAGGACATGACCCCAAAAGTCCACACTGTTCTCTTTTATTTTTGACCCAAATGTTCTCCAAAATGGATGAGCAAGGGCTCTTAACCCACTGGTTTCTGGGGTACTGTGGCAGATCATCACTTATGTGTTGCTGGACCAGGATGGAAGGTCCTTTTATTCAAATACTAATTTAGTTATTCAGGTTGGTAGCCTGAAAAAGAAGGGCTTCTTGCAAAGCCCTTTCAGCTTTAAGAAGGTCTTGTGGGCAGAACAAGGGCTTGTTGGAAACTAGAAATTAGAGGAATAGGACTCCAGGATATTTTCGTCATGCTAGTCTTTTTATGGGCTTCTTCCACTTGTTGCTAAGGCATTCTCACCCGATCGGCCACAGGCCTGACATCCTTGGCCTAAAAACGAAATACCACAAAAGTAGTATTTCACTGAATGTGTATTTGAAATGATAGTGCATTTGGTTTTTTAAAATATAAGAATTTATTTTCCTCTCTCCTCTACCTCACCCTTAGGAAGTAGTTCTATGGTCTTTGGGCCCATTCCAGGGGGCCTGATTGTTCCCAAAATATGACTTTAAGTTTAAGGCAGTATTTTTCTCCTTCCAGCAAATTCTCTATCTCTATTAAGTTGATTCAGGTTGGTTTCTGCCACTTGCAAACCAAAGAACCTTGTCATATGTCAATCACTACCTTTACCCTGTGGTTTTTTGGGTTTTTTTATTTTGTTTTGTTTTTTTTAACTAGCCCATAAGTCACTTTTTCCCATCCACTTGAGAGTTTCTCAAGGTCTTTATATCCCTGCACTTAGCATATGTCTGACATAGAGAGAGGTTCAGTGACTATTAATTACAGGAGTGGATAAATGAACAGAAAATGGTAGCTGGTCAGCTTGGTCCATTCCTCTAGGAGATAGATCTTCTTGTTAGAACAGTTTAAAGAGTTGCCATTCATTTTAAGATGCCATGAGTATAAAGATTAGTCTTAGATATATCTCAAGTCAATAACTATACATATCTATCTATCATATATCTACATATATGCACACAGATATGTGTATGTATCTATATCACATACCTTTAGAATTCTGGGAAACCATGTGGCAATAAAGAGGAGAAATCATTTTTCAGATGCAAATTGGATGTTAAACAGATAAATGTAGCAAATCAGGTTGCATATCTAGGAAGATTTGATTCTAGAAAGGGAGTAAGGACAGAGAAGTTAGTCTGGCTGTGATTCAAAGAGTGACTTTAGACCTACCTTGAAAAGATCTGATTTCCCAGAACCTGCTCCAAAAGGATGCCTGAATCCTCAGCCTTTGTTGTTCGACACTGATGTCCTCCAACTCCCAAGGGTGCTCTGTGCACAGGAGCTCTTTCTGTGCACATGATTCCCTTGGGAGAGACGGAGGATAGTCAAGGGCTGATTACCATGCCCAGGCACACTCATGGGAGTCTGCCAAACTCAATAGCAAAAGAGGCCTTGACATGTTTCCATTTCTGATTCTGCCCTTATAAAATGTGTTGCTAATTAAAATAACTGCCAGCTCAGACTCCTGCAGGGAAACCCGTCCACGTGCACAGAGGCTGTTGTTTTCCATGTTTCTAGCTCTGGCTAAATAAATAAAAGCTACAAAACCAGCAGCAGAACCCAACTATCTAGGGCAACTTGGTGTGGGGTGAGGGAGTGGGGCTGCTCCGTGTGTAAGTGATCAGGCAATGCATTAATTCAACCCTCCCTACACTAGAGAAGGAAAGGGTTAAGTAGCAGATGATGCTACTTCCACACAGTGCTATAGGCATGTTTGATTTGGCAAGTGGAAAAAGAAGCATAAAAACACATGCCCTGACAAAGTCGAGTATTAAATCGAATTCAATACACTTACCAAATTGAATTTGGAGTGTCTTTCTCCTTCATCTGAGCCATTGTTTATGTAATTGTTTAAAAATTCATATCTGGTCATGTTGCTCCTTGCTGTGCCTCCTTCTCTGGCTTCCCATTGCACTTTGGATGAAGTCTAGGCTCCTTGTGTTTAGAGACCTCTGCGATCTGCAGACCTCGCTGAACTTATTGCTCACTCCCTAGTCACGTCAAGCTACTTGCAGAGCCCTGAAAGTATCATGTTCTTTCCATGTCTTTGCACATGCTGTTCCATCAGCCTGGGATGCCCATCCCATTTATTCCTCCACCCTCATCCCAGCCAACTCATATACAGCTCTACAACTCGGGTCTGGAACCCTCTCATTTAGGAAGTCTTCCATGGCAGCCTTTCCTCGCCATTCCCTAACCTGGACATACGCTTCCTCTGAGCTTCCTGGCTCTTCCTATCACACTGACCGATTGTAATCATCATGGAGGAAGGAGTGAACTGCTCCATAGCTATGTTTACAACCTAAGTCTGAGGGCATCCAAGTCCCTGATGTTGCACACACCTCAGGCTTAGAAAGCCAAAACTGTATGGAGGCCTGAAGAACACAGGTACTAACCAGTCTTAGAAAATGATATGTTGAGCTGGGCCTGGTGGCACATATGTACAATCTCAGTCTGTGGGAGGCTGAGACAGAAGGGGAGTGGGTTCGAGGCCAGCCTCAGCAACTTAGCGAGACCCTATTTCAAAGTAAAAATAAAAAGAATGGGAAGTGTAGCTCAGAGGTAGAATGTCCTCGAGTTCAATCCCTAGTAGCACACACACACACACACACACACACACACGTTGATTAGAAGTTTAGAAGTATGAAATGACAAATTTCTTTCTGCCTTTCCTGCTGAGTATCTGTTGTTCACCCCGTTGATCTGTGGTTAATTGGGAGCTGCAGCTTGCTGCTGTTATCCAGCATCAAAAGAGAGTATCATATCACTTATCACTAGCCCAAGACAAGTCCAAAATTCAAAATTTTAAGTATGCTTTCTATGGAAGGCCTCTTATTTTTGCACCACTGCAAAGTAAAAAAGTTTTAAGTGGAAACATTATAAGTCCAGATTGTCTATACTTTCAATAAACTTATTGAGCGCTTACTTTGTATTAGAAATTTAGAGAACAATGAGGATTAGAGACAATAACAACCCAGGTGGTCTTTTACTCTTGGAACCTACAGTTTAGTTAGAGAAACATACAACTATATAAAGTGATTATTTAATCACAAACTTGCTTAGACCTACAAATGAAAAGCAAGTCATTAAATGAAGGGCTCCTTTAGGGCTCTCAAACCCAGTCTGAGAGTCGGGGAAGGTGCCCCTAGAACCTGCTATTGGAGATGACATTGTAAGGGCATCTGTGCTACAAGACAGAGTGTGAGTAAAAGGATACCAGGAAAAAGGAGCAGCATAAGCAAACCTCAGAGACAGGAAAGAGATTGAGATGTTCAAGGAAGAAGAGAAACCAAAGGAGTTAGAAAAAAAACAGAAAGAAAGGTAGAGGATGAGCTGGGAGAAGTAGAAGAATGGGAGGGAGATCATGTAGAACTTCCTAAGACAAGACACAGCTCACCTTAGCATTTTATCCTAAACATAACTGAAAGTGACTGAGAGGGTTTAAGCCTAACACTAAATCCAATTTATTGTGTTAAGAATTAATTGGCAGCAGTGTGGAGCATAAATTGGGAAGGGACATGAGTGGGTAAGAGCAGACCAGATGGAGGGCTGCTGTAGTACTCAGACACAGGGTGACTTGCCCTAAGGCACTGAGAAATAGTGCAGAAGAATAGGTGGCATCTAGAGATAAGGAGGGACTGGAATCGATGGCCCTGGGGATGGATTGGTGGTTGGGTTGAAGTAGAATGAGGTATCAATGCTCAGCCCAAATAGGCTAATTCATTCAGGAGACAGCTGCTAACCACCTATTATGTTCCAGATAAGTCATGAATATGATGTCTTACGCAAGTCTCTGACTGCCTTCTCTCCACCACCGTAATACCAATATGTCTGCAAGAGAGCATTGCAAAGTTTGCTTTATTTCTGATACCCAGTTGACTGCAATAGAAAGGCTTCCCACTAAACTTCTGTCGGGTTAAATGTTTAGCTGGTCACAGCCCATAGCCCCATTCCCACCAGCCACTATTTAAGACAATTATCTTTCCATGCCTTGTGGTTTTGCTTGTGTCTCATTGTTCAGTTCTATTTTGTCTACATTTTGAGAATCTGTTCATCAGTCCCCTATCCCAGATTTGTGTGGACAGATAACACATTGGATTCTGCTTCAGTCTCTCACTGACTATGAATTTCAGCATGTTACGTAACCTCCATAGTCTGAGGATTCTTTCCTCTAAGTGGGCCCAATTTAAATGATGTTGGTATCACCAATATCCAATATGAGCAATCAGATGTATTATGCTTCCAAATGTGATGTAATATGAAGTAAGGAGGTTCGCCTGTGATGTATTCTTGCCAAAACTTTTAACTTGCATGTAACTCACCCTTTAGATGCAACTTCCAGCCTAGTGGAAACAAAAGAAGTAGGCATCATATTTAAATGACACTATGAAGGAACAAGTCCAGAAAAATGAACATCCTATATGACAACTCATCTAATCCCTTCTATGGTCCCAGGACTGTTCCAGATTAATGAAAAGTTAAGAGACAAGACATATCAAGTAAATGCAATACATGGTCTGGCATAAGCTTGGGGAAAACTTGGAATGCCAATGTGAATATGAAAATTATAAGGGATAATGCTAGGGAATTACTGTTGATTTCAGCAGGAGTTAATTCTTTTAAATATTATTATTTTGAAGGAAATGGCCCTTGTCAATTTTTTTTTCTCAAGGACCATGTGCTATTTGTTACTATAATCTTCATACCTAGCACTGTGCCTGGCATGCAGGAAATGATTATAGTGATGAGTGAAATAAGAGAATGAGGAAATAAGTCAAATGGCATTGGAAACATCAATGCCAGGTATCAGAGAGACATTTTACACTATCAGGGACCAAACAGCATCTGTTGGAGAGCTTGGAGAAGATTCAGAGGTGGAAAACTAGATAATATAAAATTTATCCTCTGAAATATTTTTAGTAACCAGATATTAGTTCACTGTTTGACAATACTACTTGCCCTCCAGGAAAGACTGAGGAAAGTCTGATACATCATTGAGACTTGGGAGAGGGTGAAACCGAATTTTCCACAAAATCCAGGTTTCCTCCAAATAGGAAATCTTCCCTGGCCCCCTCTATCATTCTTTACATCCCTTTCCATGATATGTTCATGCTCTCAGTTTAGAAGGAATAGCCAGTGTTGGACACTGGGAAACCTCTTCCGTGTGCTTGTTTTCATGCTAGGTCCTTCACAAAGATTACAACAATGCTATGAAGAAAGTTGTGTTCCTGATGTACGCATGGGGGAAGCCAGAGGTATTGTGAAACTCATCAATGCTGCACAGTTAGGAGATAGACCTCCAATGTCCAGGCAATGAGAACAGACTTTCAAATGTGTTCTCTACTTTCAAATTGTTATCAACTAGAAATATAAATACATTCATGAAGTGCTTAAAAATCTGAGCAATTACTGCATACTCAGCTGTGGATGTGAAGCCCTAAAAGTTTGTAAGGGAAACTTCAGAGAGTTGGGGGAGAGGAGGGAATAGATATGGAATGGTTCATAGATGGGTTTAGAAGAGCAAACGAATCATCTTGTAAAATGCATAGACATATTCTCTTCCAAAGAGAGGGCATAAAAATTGCTGTTATCATGTTGGCCTTAATGGCAAGAGCCACAAGACTGAAGAACCCCAATAATGCTATCTCCTGAAACTTTTCCCAAAGGGGAACACATCTGCCTGCAGCTCACCATAAGGTAGGTCATTGTGTGTGGATTAAGACAGAGAATGAGACGATTGTGCCGATACCTTTCTGGAGTGGTAGCTGGCAATTGTTTTGGTGCACTGCCTTTTGGTAGTTGGTGAGGGTAGGGGGGAGAACATACTTCTGGGGATAAGGAGCTAAAATCTCCACCTATTTCTGTGTGTGTAAGCAGAGTCCTGGCCTTCACCTAGCAGGACCACTGGGGTATGACCTCAGGCCCCATATTTGGCCCATTTAATTTACATGTTTTGGGGACAAAGTGCTATTGAGTAGGAGCCCTGTGAAAACTTCAAAAAAGCCACTAAGGCTGGAATATTTCTCAGTTCATTTTCGAATTACTCGCTCATCATTTCCAAAAAGCCAGCGGCAGGAGAACTCAAGTGATTTCAGTCAAATTCTCCCAACCGAAGCCTCACTTTCTATGACACAGTTATAAATGCCTTTGCTCCATTTCGCATACATTCTAGAGAACTTCTTGGCAGGGCTTGTGAAATGTGCTTTCATATTCTTTGGATTCCATCTTTGCAGGGCGGCCTCATGGAAAAACATCACATTCCAAGTGCGACTGGGAAAGTTCATTCACCATGGTGGTTGCCAATAACATGTGGAGAGTTTATTGTCCCTCCAGCAAGCTCAACAAATCCAAACAAAATGTGCTCACTGCAATCTCAGCTGATTCATTTCCCTCACATGAATCTTGATGCTAAGCCCCATTTAAGAGTCTAAAGTATGGAGAAATTAAATATACAATCATTCTTTTCACTCAATATATCAGTATAGTCTTAGCAGGAAACAAAATGACATACTCAAAGGGATTTAGCTGAATGCTATTTAGTGAGGAGTTTTGTGTCTACGTATACATGAACAAGGTTAAAGAAATGGAAGAATGGTTTGGGATCTAGGAATCGTCAACAGCAGTAAGCTCTTGCTGCCTAGGCAGCAGGGGCAAAGGGAAGGACTTGAAGGGTGAAGCCATCGCAACAGAGGTAGCTTGATAGCACCTACAGCTCTTGGAAAGCAAGCACAGCATGGCAAGGCAGAGAGAAAACATGGGCATAAGCAGCCCAACCTTGCTCTCCTTGTATCTTCTGATTCCTTGCTGCTACTGTCCATTGGCCAAGCCCAACCAAAAACCAGAGGGCAGGGGAAACTGTGACACTCATTATAGGGGTCAGGCTCCTGGGAAATCTGTGACAGATAGAAAGGGCAGAGACTTATCATGAGGGGATGGGGTGATCTGAAAAATGGAGACTAGTTTATACTGACGGATATCAGATGTTACTCCAAGACATAGAGTGCAATAGCAAGATGATCAGTGGTTTTAATGTTGGAGAGATCTAGATTCAAATCTGAAATGTGAAGGTCTTTTTGATAGTGCTCAACAGCTTCAGGAGAATTTCAACTCACCCTCTCTGAGTTTCAGTTTGCTCATCCAGTAAACTGGAAACAATAATAATGACCTACCTCGTTGAATTATTGAAATATTAAACAAGTGATACCCAAGGGAAAGAGCCCAACAAAGTGCATGACAACACTGTGTTCAATGTCTTGGCTTCCACCCCCTCGTGCAGTAAGATGCCTGCCACACGGAGGAGGGAGAACCGGTCTGACCATTTTTTATTACCAGCTTCCTGGACATCCCCTGTTGATTCATACATGAAAGATGGCTGAGGAGTGGGCCTGTGTTGCTTCTGGAACCTTTATTGAAGACCTCTATTGGGAGAGAACTAATCATTTTGCTGGTGTCACTTCTCTGAACAAAACCTATTGGGACATCTTGAGGACAAATCCAATTTTGTCCCTCCATGGGGACACATTCTTAGGGAGCTGTTGCCTATGCAGATCCTCACTGTTTCTTTAGCAAGTTTCATTTTCCATTCAGAAGCTGATGTTCAAAGAAATTTCTCTTCCTCCTAGTGTGTGCTAGCTGTCGACAAGGCTCTGCTGCCCCTGCAAGACTCAGCCAGCTCTGTTCCTGATGCTCAATTTACCTTCTTCCCATCTGAAGCCACCAGGGAGGTCTGCATTTGTTGTTGTTGTTTGTTGCTTTGGGAACAGGTTGAAATGGCAGATTACTTGTAGATTTTGGCTGGACCATTGGAAATGTTACTGGTGATTGAAAATGAAAAGCTCTGATTGTTATTCATTTAGCTATTCTGTGGTTCAGACTGGTATGTGGGGTGCTGAGCAGAGTCCCTAATTATCACAACCATCCTGTAAGGTAGGGTCTTATTTGCAGTTGAGGAAATGGGGGCTCAGACAGATGGTGCGGTGTATCTGACCACTAAGAGGCAGAGCTGGGCTAGAGACTACAAATTTACCTGAATCAAAGCACAGAGATCTATTCGTCTTTAAGATGGTGAAGAAGTATCAATTACAATATTTTCATCCAGCCATGGACACTTAACCATCACAAGGCTATGTGTTTCTTTATGAAAGGGGCTTTATTCATCTCTCTCTTACCACTGCTCACCGCAACCCTTGCCATAACATGGGTGAGTGATGAATGTTTGTTGAATGAAAAAATGATTGAATGAATCATTGATACAAAGATATTTTTGTCTCTATGTAGCATTTTTCTAATGCATATTTATATTTCGCTTGACA
>PVLC010037748.1:0-15179 GCA_004027655.1 Graphiurus murinus
CTGATTCTTATTTTAAATTACATTTCTCTTAGTTTTTGTTAAAGACAATTCATTGCTAAGTGTTTCCTACATCCTGAAAATGTGTTTGTGTGAGTGCCAAAGCAGTCATTGTGTTCTCTCCAGGGCAACTGAGAGTAGGGAAGCAGGCACATCAAATAAAAAGAATAGTTATAAAATAGATGGAGAAAAGCCAGGCATGTGGCGCATGCCTGTAATCCCAGGACTTGGGAGGCTGAGACAGGAGAATCATAGGATGGAAGCCAGCCTCAGCAACTTAGACCCTGTTTTTAAATAAAACAAAAGTAAAAAGATGTTGGAGGTATATCTCAGAGGTAGAATGCCCCTCCCTGGATTCAATCCCCAGTAATGGTGAATGAGTGAATAAAATAATGAATAAATGAATAGATATATACATAAATAAAGAAGTAAATAATTACATAAACAAATTAAAATAGAATTGCGATGCAACCTAGCAGTGATGCTACTGCATATATAACCAAAGGAAGTGAAATCAGCATCTCAGAATGAGCCATCCACTTGATGTTTATCACGGTACTATCAACAACAGCCAAGATATAGAATCACCTAAAGGTCTATTGATGGATGAATAGTTGAATAATACATCACACACACACACACACACACACACACACACACACACAGTGGAATACAAGGTAGTGATAAAAAAAAATATGAAATCCCGTCATTTCTGAAAACAAGGATGGAAATAGAGATCATTGTGTTAACCGAAATAAGCCAGGGACAGAAAGATAAGCATTGCCTGATCTCATGTGTGGAGTGTTAAAAGCTGATCTCATAGAAGCTGAGAGTAGAACAGTAGTTCTCAGAGACTGAGAAGAGAGGAGGGTGAGGTTGGAGGAGTAATTGATGAACAGGTTCTACTGATAGGGAGTATGTAGAATATAGTTGACAATAATACACCGTATATCTCTAAAGAGAAGAGAAAATGATGGATTCATTTACTATAAGGAAATGATAAACATTTAGGATGATAAATATACTAATTACCCTTACTTATTATCCAATGTTTACATGGATCAACACATCACAATGTACCTCATAAGTATGTATGGATATTATGTTTCAACAAAAAACTTTAAAAATTGAAAATTTAACAGTGCTAACCTGAAAAAACAAGTTGACTCCTTTGTACAAGAACATGTTTTTATGTTAGTTGGGACAATAAAAAGTTGCTGCAGGGTTTGGGGTAGAGGAGAAAGCTGGTAGAGTTGACAGACAAAAGAGTAGACTGAAACAAAATAGTGGAAGAAGCAGAGAGACCCTGCCATACTCCTGTGAGTGATGATGGCATCACAGGTCAGAGTCTCTTGAAGGAAGGTGGCGTGGCAGTAAGTGCTGGGATTTTGGATGCATTAGAATACAATCCCGGGCCAGGTATGGTATATGTTTGTAATATCATTACTTTGGAGGCTGAGACAGAAGGACCACAGGTCCAAGTCCAGCCTCAGCAACTTAGGGAGACCCTCTGCAACTTAGTGAGACCCTGTTTCAAAGTAAAAAATAAAAAAAAAATAGATGGGGGTGTAGCTCAGAGATAGAATGTCCCTGGGTATGCTCCCCAACACCACAAACCAACCAACCAACCAAACAAACTAACTAACTAACAAACAGAATGCAAAGCCAGGAAGATGACTGTTAGACCAGATGCCAAAGGTATGGTTTGATATTGCCAACGCTGCCATTAACTGAGATGAGCCGTGAAGACTTTGTGAAAAGCAGTTCCAATGAGGGAGCCCTGGAGCTCATTTCTGGCATATTAAATAGCAGGTGCCAGTTGTCAGTCTAGGTGGAGATGTTGAGCTGGTGGCTGTGTATAGAGTGTACAGAGAGTCCGGAGGACAGTTTATAAATTTAGAATATATTGGGAGTATTTAAAATAAGTAGATTCCAAGAAACCACTACAGTAGTGAGAGAGGATGGAGAAAATTGCTAAAAACTGAGCCAAGCTGACACAACCCAAAGTTAAGAGGTCAAGGAGATGGGGCAGAACTCAACAACACACTAATGTTTCCCAGAAGAAGAGAAGACTACTCCATTCATCCAGTCTGGCTGGAGAAGGACACCCATATTGCTAATTTGATAAAAGAATTTTGTTTATGATAATAAGTATTTGCCCTGAAGTTATTTTTCAGCTGATACTCTTCTTTGTTCATTTCAATAAAAGATTTTTTTTAATGCAGCCATGTAGAACACTTGTTTCAATTTGCCTAAAACACTAATTTTAAGTTGTGGCTTCAATTGACAGGGTATTGGCTTTCAGATCCTGGGAATTAACCTTTACGCATATTGAAAGTGTCTCTTGAAACATTTGGATTACATTGAGAGACATAAATCCACCAGGGTTTGACTTCCACTGAGTTTTCTTCCAGGAATATTTTGGCAATATAATAATCATGCATGTAGAATCTTACTGATTAGGCAAATGGAAAATGAGGGCACCATACATTTTATGATGATTTCCCAAGAGCCTGACTATAGACTGCATTTTGACCCTTACCACATAAACACTTAGGAAAAAAATAGCTATTTTTACACATGGACCTTGTTTCTTATGAACAAGTAAAATATTGTTTTGCGCTATGGCTGTCATAAATGGTTGACAGGTTTGGGAATGGGATGTAACAAGATGTCCATAGTTCTCCAAGGCAAGTTCTTTCTCTCGCACAAAATATAAATCATTCACCCTGTAGATGCTTATCAAACTGAGTACTTGGTAAAACAAATTGGTGAGTGAATGGCATGAGCCTCTTGTTTCTATAATTGGGTCAGATTTCTAATATGCATTTTTAAAAGTTGGGTCATTTTATAAGACATGGCACCATTTTTTTTTTAGAGAGAGAAAACAAAAGAAAAAATATGTATGCTTGAAATCCTCCTGTTTCTTCTAAGCTCCAGAGAGCTTGCCCTGATGCAAAGAGGTAACTTACAAAAGTATTAAGAGCAACTTACTACTCTTTCCATCAGATGTCACTTTAAGTAGGACCTAGAAATGACAAAATGAGATTCCATTTGGAGAAAACGCAAACTTGCACATTTGGCACATAGACAGTCAAGAAGAAGAATAAAATGCAGAAAAGATATTGTCAAAGTACTTTGTAACAGCAAGTTGGACAATTTATGGGATGATACCGCAATCGGCTAGACATGTAATATTGAATCTGAAAAGGCCAAGGTTATTTGGAGATGCAGATATAGAACCATCGGGTTGTGGGCTGGGCATATTGGTTGATTCTCCTGTAATGAAAGAGAAATTCCTCTTTCAGAATCCCATTTGCTTATAGACATCTCATTTGAAAAGCAATGTAGATAAATTGGGAAGTAGTCGGAAGAAATCTGTTGCCACTGCTAAGAGACTGATGAAGAGGCATCTGGATTGTCAAGCAATTTAACTTGGATGTAAAAATCTGACTAAGCAATAGTACAGTAGAATGAAACTGCTATAAATGAATAAAACCTTGAAAAAGATTGTCACCGAAAGTGGGGCAAAGGAGACAATATTGAAAGATTGATTTCACTTTCTTATAAATAGCAATTTCATGGTGCATTTTTTAGGAGAGAAAGGGCACATGGTGTAGCATATTATTCAATTGGTATTTTTTCCTGACCAGGAAACCCACCCTGCTCTCAAATGTGATGACAAGGAAGGCCTTTAACAGTTCTGAGATCCATCAAACTTCTTGAGAGATGGAGATAGTGCCCTACACAGTCTCACAACCGAGAATATAATAATGATAATAATAATAACGTAGTTTTATGTATGTGCCAAGCACTGTTTTAAATATCTACAGTGTATTAATTAATTTAATCCTCATTGCACTTTTATCCATGACATTGATAATATCCTCTTTTTTTTGATACTGAGGATTGAACTCAGGGACTTTCTACCTCTTCTTTTTTTTTTTTTTTTTTTTTATAAATAGGGCTACACCCCAGCCCTATTTTATTTTGAAACAGTGTCTCACTAAGTTTCGGAGGGTCTCACTACATTGCTGAGACTGGTCTCAGTCCTGCAATCCTCCTGTCTCAGCCTACTACATACTGGAATTACAAGTATATACTACTAGTCCCTCTCTCCCTCTCTCTGCTCTCCATTGAGTTTATCCAAGTCTCCAGGGAAATATTTCTGCTCTGGACTCTTTCAAATATATTTCGAGGTATGAATGAACATATCTTGTTCCTACCTATGCAATTATATATATTTAGTCATTTCCTCTTTCATCATTATTTCATAAGTCCCATCAATAAGTTCTTTACTAAAGAAACACTTTTAATCTCATACCCTCATCTTTCTACCTCTGCAAGGCTTATGTTTGTTATCTATCTCTAATTCTTCTTTGGTACCCCTCCCAGGTGAATTTTGCTCCCATCATTTCTATATATTTCTCTTATCAGGATCACAAATGGCTTCTCGACAGCAAAATCAGATGAACATTTCTTAATGTTTACCCTACTGAGTACATCAACAGCACTTGACGAAGATGATCACTCTCTCCACTCTGACACATTCTTCTGAATGGGCCTATGCTCCTAACTTTTCTCCAACGTCATAGATTACTCCTTCTCCTCTTTGGTCCCTCTTCCATTTTCTCACCATCCAAGTATTAGATTACAATCGTGTGTCTCTGGTCAGGCATCTTTTCTCTGTTTTCATCTGTTGGTAGTTTCAACAAGCTGCATGGTTTCAAGTGCCATTGTTTGTTGATGACTCACAAGTTTGTATCAACAGTCTAGAACTCATTTCTGAAGTACCATCTCATAAGGACGCTGTATCCTTGATGGCTCTTCCTAGTAAGCATCTTAAATCTGGGTTTGAAATTAAATATTGATCTCTTCACTCTAATGTCTCTCTTGATTCATTTCTCAACAAGTACAATTGTGATATTCCTGTTTCTAAGTAAAAAACTTTGGAGTCCTTTTCCCTCTTGACTTGCATTATACCTCATATTCTAATCTATCAGCAAATCCCATCAGCACAACTTTCAAACACATATCTACACTTTTTTTTTTTTTTTGGTACTCAGGGTTGAATCCAAAGGTGTTTTATCTCCAAGCTACACCCACAGCCCTTTTTACTTTATTCTATTTTGAAACAAGGTCTTGTTATGTTGATGAGGATAGCCTTACACCTGTGATCTTGTCTCAGACTCCCAAGTACTGGGATTAAAGATGTGTGCTGCTATATCTGGTTATATCTAAACATTTTAATGTTCACTTGAAGACTCATCTCCTTCAGTATGCCATTATTGGATTCTATTTTTTCTGTCAATGGAAGTGAAATGATTTGCTTTTAACATACTGTACTTGGGCACTAAACTCCTTTTTACCTATCTACCTAAAATTACATAAAGTTATTTACGTGGTATGTTTTTCTCTTCCAAGCAGATTACATAGGAGATCCATGCCATATTATTCTCTGGATTTCCTCCTTGTCTCTACCACTTACCCTACACAGTTCTAATATATACCATGAGATTAGGACATTTGTCATTGATAAATGAGTGAATGACTTAAAATCGTCCAAATCACTCAGGAAGAGCTTCAGATAACTTGATTAGGGGAATATTAACTTACCTGTTTTTTTATCCTTTATGTAGAAAATAAAGATTTTTGTACTTAGCATTTGATATATATTTTACGATTCAAATGTAGAAAGTAAAATTTGTATTTTAAAGCTAAAGGAAGAACTTTTTTGCGATAATAGTTAGAAAAGTCTAAAAATTATCCTCAGTGACAGAAAGATAAAAGCCTTAGCCAAGTGTGGTGGGCCATACCTGTAATATCAATATACAGGAGACTGAGACAGGAAGATCTTAGGTTTAAGGACATTACAAGCTAACTTAGCAAGATTCTGTTTCAAAATATAAAAAAAATCTGAAGTATATCTCTAGCTCTTTGGCTTCAATCCCCAGTATATATATATAATATATATATATGCTTTTTAAAAAACATTCATAATGGCTTCCAAGTTAGAAAAGTGTGCAAATTTCCATGTGTAGTAAATGGGAGAACTTCTTGCCTCACAGGCATCACATAATTCATTTTAAACAAACAGAAAATGAGCTATTACCAAAGGGGCTGATGGATTAGCATGTGCATGAAGGTAACTTCAGCCTTCTAGAGATGCTTGCTCTACTTGGGCAAAAGTCTGAAAAACAAGGAGTAAATCACATACACTTGGAGAACCCACGCAGAGTGCTTAGATACGCAGGTGAAGATTGTTTTTCCAGCAGAAAAACTGGAGAACAGAGTGGAGAAGTCAAGGGAGGAGATGAGTTGGAACTAGTTAGGAAACTTCTGTTACAAGACTATGGCTTCAACAAGAGTGATGATAGCATGGGGCCAGAAAGAGATGTGCTGGAATGCAATTTAGGATGCATACATTTCAGGACCTGGGATGGGAACATAAAATAATTTTTCAGGGTGACTCATTTATGGTGTCATCCTAGAGATGAGATCAGTGGAGGATGTTGTGTGCAGCTGGAAAACATAAGCTTTTTATGTGATATTAAGTTTGCGGTACTTTAGAAATATCCCAATGGGACTGTTAAGAAGTATTATTGTGGGGAGAGAAAGGAGGCTTGGTTTGGTGTCTCTCAGCAGGTAGCTTATCTTTAAGGCTGTGCATTAGATGTTTTTGAAGCATGTAGCTCAGAATGGCAAGCAAGAAGTGTTAATGCTCAACTCCAAGGGTACCCAACATCATTATGTGGACAGGTGAGGACGTGAAATTTCAAATAAGATTGAAGACTAAAAATTCCTTTTGAGTTTCAAGTCATAGTGGTTATAGGTGACTTAGTGAGATCCATTTTCCAGAATAAGTTGAAATGAGAATTGGATAGGAGTTGGTTGAG
Organism: Graphiurus murinus; assembly: GCA_004027655.1. NCBI lineage: Eukaryota > Metazoa > Chordata > Mammalia > Rodentia > Gliridae > Graphiurus > Graphiurus murinus. The sequence continues at coordinate 6,894 of PVLC010037748.1, forward strand.
GAAGGAGTGGAGGAAGAGGATCTTTAGAAAACTTTCAGAAATGTGAAGAAGAGAGCAAGCTGTGGAAAAGTAGCACATGAAGGGATATTAGTGACTGACAAGGGGGCTTTGCTTCCTCCCTCCTTCCTTCCTTCTTTCCTTCCTTCCTTCCTTCCTTCCTTCCTTCCTTCCTTCCTTCCTTCCTTCCTTCCTTTCCTCCCTCCCTCCCTCCCTCCCTCCCTTCCTTTCCTTTCTTTTTCTGTTAATATGGAAGTGCTTGAATTTTACATCAACAGAAGGGTGTAAGAAATTGGGCAAAATGATGATGAATGAATCTTAGTGAGGTTCCAGTGCATGAGACCCAAAGGGACCTAGAGAGACAGCCACACCCCACACAGTGAGAAGTCAGGGTGGACAGGAGCAGGTGAAAGAGTCTAGTGGCTTTTGTCTATGCTCTGCAGTGGTGGATTTTCCTACGTAATGTAATCTGTACAAAGACTTTCATCACATCCACAGATGCTATAGCATTTTTTTTTCAAACTCAAGCATAGTAAAGGAAATTATGGAAAATGGAAGGAAAAAGAGCTGGGGAAAAAGTGGATACAGCTACTGATTCTGTTCAGAAATTGGACCATGGAATTAAACTGTTAAAATGAACCTGGAAGATCTCCCTCCTTGTTTATTGTCCAATTGTTTATCACTATTCCACCTCTTATCTTTACACATAACATCCATCATGCCTAGTCAGAGTGTAAATATTTTAAATCTAGTAAAGAGGTAAAAGTACTCTCTTGCAATGGATGAAAACTCTTGAGACTAACCAGGGGTAGAAAGGGCTGTTTTCTTAATGTAACTGTGGATACAATAGGTTCCCCTGGTCTTTCCTAACAGATGTGTGAAACTTTCTGGTAATGCCCTGCAGGCTCTTTGATGCATTTTAAGTCAGGTTTCTCTCAGCTCCATCTCACTAGTTCCAATAGAAATAATATTCCAGACCACACTCATTGAAAGTAGAAAAAAAAAATCAGCATACCCTAATATGTTGCCCACTCTACCTTTCTCAATTCAGGTTGATGGAGGACAATTATTAAACTTCCTGTGTGTGTGTGTGTGTGTGTGTGTGTGTGTGTGTGTGTGCATGTGTGTACATTGTACTATACCAGGCACTTATATACTTCAATTGCTTTTTATCTTCATAATAAGTTTATGAAATATATGTGCAATTCTCATCTAATTTTTTTAAAGGCTTAATAGTTTTGCTGAAGAACAAGGAAGAAGAGCATAAGAGGAGGCAGACAGGAGGGAGGAGGCAGACAGGAGGGAGAGACTTCCTGAAGACCATTCACCTGGGATTCAACCTCAGGGCTTTGCAGCATTGGCTCTGCATCCCTAGTTCTTTCCAAAGTCACATGCATGATGCGAATAAGAAGAGCCTCCAGTCTGGGATGGCTGGACTCTGGCTATCCTGTTCTCAGCAGGGAGCCGAAGGCAAGACAGTTCTGAAAGAGACATTGAAGGAGCAGCCATGTGGAGAACAAGGCCTTCTACAGCATCCCACACCGGAGCCCCTGCTTACTATAAAGAAGCCATTGACATCAGCGTGGGTTTCCACACAAGCTATTGACTTCATGTCATGTTGTCTAAATCCATCACCTCGACTTCTGTCATCGTAGTCCACACAAAGGAAATTTCTTAGTTCGAGCTTGAAGTCAAAATTCCTTTAAGGATTTTAGGTTTTAAATCACTCAGTAACTGGGAAAAAAATGAAAACAAAAAACAAACAAACAAAAAAGGTCTCCTAAGGCCTCTCCTCAAATATAATATAGTCACAAACATCTGCGTTTGTTTTGTTGATATGCTTTCCTTCTGTAAAAACTAAAGAAAGCATCCTTTAGATCCCAGGAGTAGCTGTCCTTTAAGAGAAAGAGACATAAAAATTTGACATTCTCTGGATTAAGGCTGGAAACACTGTACAATATCTTAAAAAATAGTGCTCGTGTTGAACATTTGGAGGCACCTGCCTGCCAACAGAATTCTTCATTTTGGTTTCTGTGTATGGTTGTTGAAGGATTGAACTTCACAAATTTAAAAACACCTAAAATTGATTTTTAACTGAATTTCAATAATCACTTAGCAAATTGACTAAATGAAAATCACAATATCCATGTAGGTGTTTTCTCCATCTATTTATTTAATAAATCTATTCTGCAGATATTTAACGCCTACTATGTACCATATATTGTATTTGGTGATAATGTTGAAATATATAAATGCTACCCCAGTGTGCAGGATTTCACAGTCCAGTGGAGAATATGGAAAATGTAGTAAGAGACTACACACAGTGTGGGCCCTGCTGCGGTAGAGTTACACCTGGGACTGCCTGGAGAGCAGAGGACCGAATCCGAGAGGGGGAAGGAACAATTTCTGTGAGTAGTTGGGGTCAGAGCCAAGTCCTGAAGGATAAATTTGCCAGATATAAAAGGTGAAAGTGTCTTTAAATAAAGATAGCATCACACTAAGCCAGGCATAGTGGTACACACCTATAATCCCAGTATTTGGGGCTGAGACAAGAGGAGGGCAGATGCCAGGCTAGCCTCCGCAATTTAGTAGGGCCTTCAACAACTTAATGAGACCCTGTTACAAAATAAAGAATAAAATAGTCTGGGGGTGTCGCTCAGAGGTAGAATATCCCTGTGTTCAATCCCCAATATCACACACACACACACACACACACACACACACACACACACACACACAAAGAAAAGAAAAACCCAACAAAGATAACATCAAACATAAAAGTATAATTTAAGGTAAAGAGAATGGCGTTTGAAACTAGACTTCCTCAGTTTGAATGCCCAGTTACTAGCTATGTGACCTTAGGCAGGTTATGTATAGTTTTCTTCCAGGTTTCTCATTTGCAAAATAGGGGTAATAATTGTATCTATAGCAAAGGGCTATTATTGAGAATAGCATAATATATGTAAAGCGCTTGGAACAGTCATAAGCACTGTGTCATCGTTTGCTTGTGTTTCGCAGATGCGAGCAATCAGCTAAAATGCATTCAGGTAGATTCAACAAAATTCTGCGTGTGGGCGAGAGAAGTGGGTGTAAAGCTGGGAATGTCAAATGGCATTGACATAGTCCAGGAAGATCAATGCAAATGCAAAGGTTTCGTGTGTCAATTCACCTAGCGCTACCTATTCTTTTTTCCTCTTATAAATCTGTCAAATTGATCAAATAAACAGAGCTATTGAAGGGTAGATTATAGAATGATTATCTCTGGTGAGCTGCATGACCTATTTCCTGGAGAGATGCCATTACTTAAAACAAACTCTCACTTACCATCACTCTGTGTCTTTAAGGCTAAATTCCAAGGGCTAATAATGCACTTGGGGATAAAGGAATGTCTGTCAGGTTAAAAATGGTTCCTACATAGAATGGCAGAGCCCAGGCAGTGGTGTTGCTTTTTCCAAAGAGTGTAGTAATCCTTTTCTCTGTGTGTGTTACTTCCCAGAATGAGCTGAGACCCTGGACAATCTAGAGAAGGCTTGTGGATGAGAATGATCAGCCTCTCCCTAGTCCTTCTGAGCTCAAACTAAAGTGATAGGCACTCTGCCAAACTTCTCTTGTGTGTGTGTGTGTGTGTGTGTGTGTATATATATATATATATATATATATATATATATATATATATATACAAAACATATAAAAATATTATAATTATTTCTAGCCAGGCAGGGTGGCAAACACCTGTAATTCCAGTACTTGGGAGGCTGAAACAGGAGGATCACAGGTTCAGAGCCAACAATGCATGGTAATTTAGCAAGATTCTGTTTCACAATAAAAAAGAAAAATGTTGAAAGAATAGCTTAGTGGTAGAATGCCCTTGAGTTCAAACCTTAGAAACACACACACACACACTCCAAAAGATTTTTTTTTTTAAACCTGTTTACTCTGTTTCCAAACGGTGTGCTGCGTCATTCCTGTGTTCACTATTACTGCTAGTCCATCCTGTGAGTACCTCTAATCCATACACTTTTCCTTTCTCTGTTTATTTATTTATTGGCACTGGAGATTGAATCCAGAGGCATTCTACATCCAAACTACACACCCAATTCTTTTTATTTTTTATTTTGAAACAGGGCCTCACCAAGTTACTGAGGATCTCACCAAATTGCTGAATCTCACTTTGAACCTGAGATTTCCTGTTTCAGACTTCCAAGTACTGGGATTACAGGCTTGTGCCATCACACCTGGCTTCCTTTTTCCTTTTTATTTCTTTTTAAATTTTTTATATATTTATGCATTTATGTATGTATGTATGTATGTATGTATGTATGTATGTGTGTGTGGTACTGGGATTGAACCTAGGGGTATTCTACTTCTGAGCCACAACCCCAGCCTTTATTTATTTCGTTATTTATTTTTTGTCTTGAAAGAAGATCCTACTAAATTACCACAAACTGGTCTTGAACCTGTTATCCTCCTGTCTCAGCCTCCCAGTTGCTGGGATTACAGGCATGAGCCACTGTGCCTGGCTCATCCATGCATTTTTCTGAAACTAAGGTCCCATTAGCACAGATCAGAATGACTGGTGGTCAGTGGAGCCAACTTCACTTGACTAATCTTTTTAATGTGCCTTACTCTCTTTCTATGATTTAGGACTCAGGCTCCAACTTTGTTTTGTACGTGAACACCTGCATAATGCATGACGTATTGTATTGGGCTTAAAACTTAATCATCCCCAAATAGACTACATAGATTCCTATGATACTAAGAAGACAAGTTTTTCAGCCAGGTCTGGTGGCTTGTAATCCCAATACTTGGGAGGCTGAGAGAGGTGGATGGTAGATTAGCAGCCAGCTGCTTAGTGAGGTCCTCCACAACTTAGTGAGACACTGTTTCAAAATAAAGAATAAAAAAATAAGGCTGAGGGTGTACCTCGGAGGTAGAATGCCCCTGGGTTCAATCCCCAGTACTGCAAAAAATAGATAGAAAGAGAAGAAGAAGACAAGGCTTCCTTCTTTCTACCATCAGAACATCAAGAAGAAATTTTATGTTTTCACACAACTGCCAGGACAAAGCTTACTGTTTTCCCAAGGCTGCTCTACCCCTAGGAGAACTTGTTTTCCCAAGGCTGCTCTACCCCTAGGGAAATAGGGGCTCATATTATGAGATGATCTGTTCCAATATGTAGTATAGCATAAAGATGATGTACATTGAGTCAGGAAGGGCTGATTCCAAAATATGGCTTCATACTTACTAGCTGAGTCGAGTTATTATGTCATCACCTATAAAATTAAGCTGAAAGTACTCCTCAACTTACAAAATTGTTAGAATGATATGTAAAGCTATATGAAAGCAACTAGCATATTATCTACAAATTTTCAATGCACTTTATTCTGTTTTCAACTAAGTACTGTATTGAAATAATTAAATGTGAATAAAAAAATGAAATAAATAACATGGATTTTGGGTCCAAGACTTTTTTTCTTAGTAGGAAAACCATACTCTAATAAGTAGATCATTGGTATCTTGATCTATTGCTACTCCAACTAATAAAATAATAAGAAGAAAAAAATTAGGTTTTTTTTGTTTGTTTTTTGTACTGAGGATGAAACCCAGGGGCATTTTCTACCTCTGAGTTACACTTCCAGCAGTATTTTATGTTTAATTTTGAAATAGAGTCTCACTAAGTTACTACACACTGTCTTTGAACCTGTGATCTTCCTGTCTCAGCCTCCCAAGTACTGAGATTGTAAGTATGTACCACCACATCCATCTACAATGAGATAATTGTTTACATTGTTCATCAGGTATGGTTCTTTCTCCTTTTAAGCACATAAAAAGTTTGCATTTTTTTCTTGCCCTTATGGTTTAATAGAACAAAGTGTTTTGCTTCTGGACGAGTTGTGTGCAAAGGTGATAAACATTTTCTCGATATGAGGTACTTAAGTTTTTGTTTTTGTTTTTTTGCGGTACTGGCAATTGAACTCAGGGGCATTCTACCTCCGAGCTATACCTCCAGCCCTATTTTTTATTCTTTATTTTGAAACAGGGTCTCACTAAGTTGCCAAGGGCCTCATTAGGTAGCTGAGACTAGCCTTGAACCCGGATCCTCCAGTCTCAGCCTCCCAAATGCTGGGATTACAAGCGTGCACCACCACACCCAGCTCTACTTAAGTTTTGACTCCAGACTTTTCAGAGTTCTCTCCCCTGTGGTTACCATCAGCATCCAAGATGGCAGCTGCTCTTTTACCCGGGGACCATGAATGGCTTTGATGAATACAGCTTCCCTTCCCGTGTAAACTTAGCAAGAGTGAGACAATTTCCTTTCTTAAAGCTTACGATATTGGGGATGATCTGGGAGAGGTGACACACGCCTGTAATCCCAGAACTTGAGAACAGGAGAATCACAGGTTCCAGGCTAGCCTCAGCAACTTAGGGAGACCATGTTTCAAAATAACAACAACAAAAAAAAAAACAAAATTAAAACAAGGGCCTGAGGGTATAGCTCCATGGTAGAATGCCCTTGGGTTCAACCCCCAGGTCATTCCTACATATGCGTGTGTGTGTGTGTGTGTGTGTGTGTGTGTGTGTGTATGTGTGTGTATGTGTATGTAAATATATATGTATATATATTTGAACATATATTTAAATATATATATATATATTTAAATATATATATATATATATATATATATATATATATATATATGGGGTCAGAGTTACTTAGCTTATAGCCTATCTTAACTGATATGATTACAATTAACAGTAAAAAAACCAGCAACAACATATAGGGAATATTTATGTGTCAGCCACTTCGTATTGATGTTTTTTTTATCCCCTCAATCATCCTATGATATTAGTATATTATTATCCTTATTCCACTTTTACTGGCAAGGAATCATCTACAGAGAGAAGCAGTTTGTCCAAGGTGACGAAAAATTGTGAGTGGCAGATTGAAGATTTGGAGACCAAAAATTCAGTTCTGTACCCTATATTCTCAATCACTGTGCTTCCCTTCCTTTGGTGGAACTTCCAAAGATTGCTTGCTGACAATTAGGAGAGGTTAGAAAGGAATTCAAATAGTTCCTATAGTCTCTTTCTTAAAAAAAAAAAAAAAAAAAAAAAAAAAACCCAAATTCAGTGCACTTTGAACTTTATTAAGAGGAAAGGAACCAAGGAGCTGAGCGGCTTTTTCAGGGTCATACATTACAGATAAGTGTGTAGACTTTTATATTTTTATGATTTTGTAAATTTTATAAGTAAAAACGGAGAGCATATTCTGCTTGATGATTGTATTGGCTTGGCTGCATGTATGAACCTGCATCCCCTTTTGGAAGATGCCGTCCCCCTCTTGACACCATCTGTCTCGCTGATGGCATGATCCACCAATTTCTTTGCATTCTCTTACAAACCAGCTCAGGCGGATGCTTATCTGTTCTCTCTACTTGCCTCTGCCACTTGCTGTCAGTGGCGGGGTCCTTTGTTTGGTTCCGCTGTTGTGGAGGGAGGGGCAGGCTCTGCCCACCTGTGCTCCTGTCCTTAGGAGGCCACCCTGAGCTTTCTCTGTCACCACAGCCTCGGGCTGGCACTCGCATAGTAATAGACAGTGCCGCCAGTACAGGACCGGCAGAGGCATTCCAATCCTCCTGTCAGCTGTGTCTGAATTTCTTTTTTGGAAACAGAAATCTCTGACAGATCTCACCACGGACCTCTGATTAGCCAGATGACATGTAGATAAGGTTTCAGGACTTACTACAGGGAATGAAATTGCAGAGTGTGTCTCCAATCCTCTTTTCCTGCTGCAACTTCTTCATTCGGATGTGTCAAGAGGGCAAATCTCTAACAAAGGCGTGGAGGCGAGAGCGCTCGCAGAGCCCACCACACCGCAGAAGAGACAGAATGAGAAATAGATGTGATCCTGACACCGGCAGAGCCAGAGCTGCAGCCCGATGCCCTTCGTGCCCACTGAGACATCGCACAATCAGAGCTCCCCACGCTGGAATCCCCGACGGGCGCCCAGCCTCTGTCCCCCCCGCCCCCCTTGGCCTTCTGGTCCAGATCCTTATTTCCAGTTAGGCAAAAAGTATTTTCCAAGGTTCACAGATAGCTAGAGAGGGAAATCTACCACCTTTATACATGCCTTTTAAGTATACTAGTTAGGAAGCTGTATCTCTCTTGATACTGTTTAAATATCCACGCTTTTATTATACCTGAGAGATGAGGAAAATAAACTCTGATGTTCCCTAGTGCTTGCTGAGGTCAGGCCTCCCATTTGAATATTTCAGATCCAGTGAAGCC
>PVLC010037749.1:0-15151 GCA_004027655.1 Graphiurus murinus
TTGTAGTATTTTTTTAAAAGTCTCATATTGTATTTTATGATAATATCTCTGGGTTGTCCAAAATCAAGAGGCTAAGTGGCCTATTTTTCTGAACCTGTTTTCCTTTTTTTGAAATAAATTCTCTATTAATGATACTTCTGTTACCATAAATATTATTTTATATATGACCTATGTAATTATATGTATGTGCATTTTTTTTAATGGTCTCAGTTTCTGGGATCAGAGGATGTAAAATTGGAAGAAACCTTTAATCCATCCTATCCTTTTTGTTTGTTTTCTTTGTGGAACTGGGGGGTTGAACAGAGGACGTTCTACTTCTAAGCTACACCCCTAGCCCTATTTTATTTTTTGAAACAGTCTTGCTACTTGCTGAGACTATCCTTGAACCTGTGATCCTCCTTTATCAGCCTCCCAAGTAGTAGGGTTACAGGCCGTGTCACCACTCCAGGCTACTCCCAGCCCTGTTTTATTTTTTGAAACAAAGTGTAAGTTGCTGAGGCTGACCTGGAACCTGTGATCCTCCTGTCTCAGTCTCCCAAGTACTGGGATTACATGCATGTGCCACTGCACCCAGTTTCCATCCTTCCTGTTTTTACAGATGAGAGAACTGAAGCAAAAAAATTTAATTTGGCCAATAACCACTTGGTGAAAAATCCAGCTTTCTACCAAGTGTTAGGCTCCCTTCCCCAACTACCTACAGCAGCATTATTTATTTCTTTCAAGACTGATAATATTACACAATCACTTAACTTTTTACTTTCCATATTAAGATGTAGAATTCTGACGATTGTTATAGCAAAATGGTATGTGCCTTTGTGAATTGGTTTTAAAAATTGTTTTAATCATGGCATTACTTTGAAATTTATTATCAGTTCACAGTTTGTGAAGGATTAGTCGTGTGTGTGTGTGTGTGTGTGTGTGTGTGTGTGTGTGTGTGTAATTGGGATTGAACCAGGAGCATTCTACTCCAGTCCTATTTTTTATTCTTTATTTTGAAACAGGGTCTCAATAAGTTATGGAGGGCCTCACTAAGTAACTGAGGCTGGCCACGAACCTGCAATCTTCCTGTCTCAGCCTCCCAAGTACTGGGACTACAAGTATGTGCCATCACACCCAGCTAGTCTTCAATTTTTAAGGATAAATTAGGAAAAAACCCAAATCTTAGACATCAATCTCAGCTTTTAAAAATTTAGAATAGTCAGAAGAATAAATGGCAAAACTGTCAAGCCAGTATTATATTTTAAGTGATTTCTAATATCCATTTTTTTTTCTAATTTTCCAGGCCCAGTATTTGTGCAGGATTTTGAGTTCATCTGTATCTTATTTTAATATATTATTCAGACACACACCCCCAACATTTCCAAAAAGCTTGCATTTGTTTAGTGAATTAGCAATCTTCAAACACCTTTAGGAACCCATCTGTTGGCTCTAATAACTAATACTGTGTCTGGCTATAGCACTGCTATCTAGACTGATACTGGATTAATAGAAAAACTGAAAAAAATCTACATATGATGGTATGCAGTCTTTTCTCCCCACACCTGAGGGTACAAACAAAAAAGCAGAAGCTTTCAAAGTTCAACATCACCTGCACCAACTTAAAACATGTGTTTAATTCAGTTGGGAGACTGCTCTTTCACTACCTTCAAGATGAAAAGCAAAAGAAGAGTATCTGTTTCAGTTGAGTCCAAGAATTTTTCACCTGAAACCATTGTTCTTCCTACATAAGATTGTCCCTTGCCCTGAAAAGGATTGCTAGCCACCTGAATGAAATGATGGAATAGGAGTTTAAGTGGGGGCTCCTAGCCCTTGGAAAACTGGTACCTTTTAAAAAGAAAAGATATTCTCCAGTTACAGAGGGAAAGAAGATGAAAATCACAGTCCTGCTTTCATCCCTTTATTATACTGCAGTAATGAAATTTTTAATTTTTTGAAACAAAAAGTTGCAAAGATGCCCATACCTCATATTTTTTAAAAAATGAATTAGACTCAACTTGTGATAAACAGAATCAAAAGAAGTATGATTGTGATTGATTGGTGTCTTGGATTGATAAACAGAATCAAAAGAAGTATGATTGTGATTGATTGGTGTCTTGGATTGCTTTTTTTGTTTTTGTTTTGGTACTGGGGATCAAACCCAGAGGAATTCTACCTTTGAGCTCTCCAGCCCTCTTTTATTTTTCATTTTGAAACAGGGTCTTGCTAAGTTGCTGAGACTAGCCTCAAACCTACAATTCTGTCTCAGCCTCCCAAGGACTGGATTGTGGATGTGTGCCAACATGCTTGGTGCCTTAGATTGCTTTTTTTTTTTTTTTTTGTGGTACTGGGGATTGAACTCGGGCATTCTACCTCCGAGCTACACCCCCAGCCCTATTTTTTATTCTTTATTTTGAAACAGAGTCTCACTAAGTTGCGGAGTGCCTCACTAGGTAGATGAGGCTGACAGTGAACCCGGATCCTCCGGTCTCAGCCCAGCGCTAAGATTGCTTTTAATCAAACTGTAGAGTGAAACTACATTTGGATGACAGTGTAACTAAAACATGTGGCTCAGAATTAAATCTTTTAAAATTGTTATGTGTGCTCTACTAAAGGAGTTAGTATGATACGTTTGCATTTGCTTTCATTCTGGTTAAAATGATCATTTAGGAAGACATTTGTAAATTTCTACTCTCAGTACTTATTTACTCAGTGCTGTCAAATGAATTCATTTTATTTTATTGATACAGAGAGTAGGTATTTTGCTTTCATATGCTATTTTCTTCCAAACCAAATGCATAGATAAGTTTTAGGATGCATGAACTGTTTTTAGTTTAAAGGAGCATATATAAGTATACCTAGTATGATAACTCAGTGAATTGTTAGTTATGATAACCAGTGATTTGGTAATTATTAAAAAACTGAGTTTCTTTTTACTATTTGGAGATGTAGAAAAACAGTTCAGATATAAAATATCTGGGATAAATTTTGTCAGTGGGTGTCAGAATCATTATTGAGGTATAGTTTTAATTTAAGGTTTAAAAATGTTATACCTGACTTCTAATATTAATGTTCTTTAAAATTGTACAAGTAATCCTGAATCCATATTCACAGGAAAGAAAAAACCTCAATACCGAAACTCTAGAGTATATAAAGAATACGACATGAAAATCGTCAGCCTGTAAAATTCTACAGACCTTCTTCCTCTACAGAACTACCACTTACAACTTTGTGGTTTTCCTACACATTTTCCATGCATGCAGCTTTACAGTCATTTGTTTTACTTATTTTTTTATTAATATAAATGATGTTCTGTTTTACAGTATGTCAGCACATTATAGATTTAATTCTTTTTTACTGATGTAATTTTTTAATGGTCTTCTGTATGCTTGTTTCCAGGTTTTGGGGTGTGTGTGTGTGTGTGTGTGTGTGTGTGTGTGTGTGTGTGTGTTAAAAATTCTACAATGAATACCCTTGAACTGTATCTTTGTGAACTAGTCAATAATGAGTGTTTTTGTTTTTGTTTTTTTTATTGACTAGTAGTTATTTTGTATTGGGTTTTACTTTGTTGGTTATTTGTGGCAGATATTTCTCCCAGTGCACATGTCTTTGGGGCTTTATGGATATTTTAAATAACAATGTAGTCAAGTGTATTATTGTTGCCTTTTTCATTGTGTCTTGTGGATTCTGGTATTTCTGAACTATATCCATTTATTCAGAGATATTTTCATTTCTATTTTTAACTGTTACTTGTTAAACTCTTTATAGAACTCTGAATGATACAAGATGTATAAATAATGTAATATTGTCATGGTATATAATGATCACATGAGAATTGGTGACAATTTTGAGTATTAATTTCAGAGTTATAAAATAAATGTAACATTCTGGAAAAGCATTGGGGGTTTTTGTATTATTTATGGAATGACTAGAGGTAATCCCTCAAATTCATTTTTGTTGGATAGTACAGTGGGCACTGAATGATAACAGTGGTACACTAGAAACATCCCTTTTTCCTTAAATCTTTTAGGCAGGATTGCTTCCCCAGTTATCAGTAGTTTCTCTAACCTTCATGTCACTACTACTACTAGGGATTGTTCTCCACTTACTTTTGCTGCCACACAACACCAGATTACCCACCAGATAAACTAAGCTCTTAGCAAAACAAGGTCCAAAAAGAAACAAAGATCAACCTATCCAGAATTTTAAAGCTAAACATTAATATATTTTATTTCTGTGTATGTGCATAGTATGATGTTGCATACTACACATGAATGAAGAGTCAGAACATTATAACTTTTGTAGTGTTTGGGTTCTTTACTTTGGCTCTGTAATAACTATTCCCCCTTTCTGCCTTGATATCCCACAAATTGGGATCGTAAAACTTGGGCTGATTTTTATCCTATAACTGATAATCTGTAGAAGTAGCTGATAATTTTTCTGCTGCTTCCCTCTTATAGGAGGAGATCTTTAGAAGGAGGTACCATGAAGTCAGGATCTCATAGACTGTCATGAACTTGTTTCTGTTCTTTCCCTCTGTACTTCATTGGTACAGTTCAAAAATTTACATTTTTTTGCTGTTACTTCTCTTCTTGTTAGTAGAGGGAGATTCTTGGAAGAGATGAATCCCTTATTTCTACATGGTGTAATATCCATTCAGAAGAAACGGTCAAGGGAAAAATTTGTTCTTTTTTGAAGGGCCTAGAACTTTTACAGCTTAGTGAATTTGGACAAGTTGCTAATAATTCAATTACATTATATTCTAACTGCATTTGCTAACGTAACCACCACATATACCTGTGTATAACTTGAAATTTGCCTTTAGAGTCAAGAAAGCACAAAGCACTGTAGTGCTTGTAACACTCTTCCATATTATTGTAGGTAACTAAATGACCATGGAATCTGGAGCAGAGAACCAGCAGAGTGGAGATGCAGCTGTAACAGAAGCTGAAAATCAACAAATGACAGTTCAAGCCCAGCCACAGATTGCCACATTAGCCCAGGTATAAAATACATGGGGAAATTCCAAGCTGTGTCTCTTCTAAGAGGAATATGTTTCCAAGAGAATTCAATTTTTATTGCAGAGATATACATAGAATGAGCAGATACATTCTTAGAATATCACAATTCCTGTTCACTTAGTATTAGCTTATGTTTAGAAGTAATATTCAGTAACATCACAGTAAAATGTATCTTAAACACTAATATTTGCAGTGACATGATTCAGAAATAATGACATTTTTAACTGATATATAAATTAATTAGCTCTTTGGAACAAGGGAAGAAAAACCTTCCCTATGACAACAGCTTTTTTTTTTTTTTTTTTCATATCACACAAGTTTATCTGGAAGCATAGAGGTGCAGATAATGTGAAATCCTAAGTTTATTTATGCTTAAATCAAAATAAAGGATGAGCAAGTTGACAAAAGTAAATTTTAAGAATGGTAGGAGTTTTTGTTTCCTGTGTATTTTAAATATAATTCCTGATTTTTTCATTTTGTCTTTGTTTTAACCATCCTGTCTTTAAGGGTATATTTTCTTGTACTTATTTTTTTTTCTCACGTATTTTTCTTTAAATATTTTATTAACAACTTTACCTGGATATGAATGAGAAAGGAGGTTAATATAAAAACCAAATAGGAAATATAAATCTAGGTAAGAAGATGATTTTGCCTATTTAAAAAGAAGACTCCCAGGAAGGAATGGGGTGGGGGGAAGATGAAGGCTCCCAGAAGAAAATAATCTTGGCAGAAACTTTGGTATGTCTAGCTTTAATTTTCCCCAAGAATTTAAAAGCTCCTAGAGAGGTCACAGAGCAGGAATTTGTCTTGGAAAATAGAGGGTTTACCGCAACTGTGGCAGGGATTGGGGATATCTTGCTGAACTAAAATGCGGGCCAGATACTGGAGCTCCAGCAGAAATACATTAAGAAGGAATGGGCTGCTCCCTGTTTTCTCCTGAAATCACCAAGGCCCACCTCCACCCTTAGGAATAAGACAAAGCCAAATATATTTGGAAATAAAAGTGAATGTATTCTGATGAGGCAGAACTTAATCAATATAGGGCCAAGATAAGCAAGCACAGATAAGAATCTGGGCTCATCCAAGCATTCAGCATCTAGTAAAAAGGTAATATAATGCCAGGAAGCATCTTGGTAATGACAGTCTACAACATATCCATCTCTTCAAACACTACTATGCTGGGCATGGTGGCACGTGCTTGTAATCAAGTCCTTGGGAGGCTGAGACAGGAGTATCACAAGTTCGCAGCCAGCCTCAGCTACTTAGGCCTTCTGCAAGTTAGTGAGACCCTGTTTCAAAATAAAGAATGAAAAACAGGGCTGAGGGTGTAGCTCAGAGGAAGAATGCCCCAGGGTTCCATCCCCAGTTTTGCACAAAAAAACCCAAAACACACTACTCTGGCCTGATTGTCCTGAGTCTGCTATACAGTGCCTTTCTAGGAATTCTTTTCGCCCTACTGATTTTTTTTTTCCTTGTGGGATTTATGTTCTTGATTCTGTAGAGCATGTATTGAATGGTATCTTGAGAAAGACGGTTTTAACAGAGAAAAGATTTCTTTGTAAAGGAAAACAAAAATTTTTTTTTGAAAGCTCTGATTCACAGGTTATTTTAGTGTTATTTGAAAAAACTTAAGTTCATTCATTTTGTATCTCTCGTATCTTATGAAACTTCTTTGGTCAGAGTACTTCAAAATTTCATTATCTTGGCCATTGATAAATTAGATCAGTTCTTAACATCTGTAAATTCATTGAGCCCTTTTATAGTGGGAATTCATGTATTTCATTCTGGGAAATTCCTTTAAATTATTGTTACTCTTGTTATTCATTATTAATTTTTTTTGGTATGGTAATGGGGATTGAACCCAGAGGCATTCTACTTCTAAGCTACACCCCTAGCCCTATTTTTTTATTTTTATTTTTATTTTTATTTATTTATTTATTTATTTTTTTGCGGTACTGGGGATTGAACTCGGGCATTCTACCTCCGAGCTACACCCCCAGCCCTATTTTTTATTCTTTTACTTTGAAACCAAGTCTCACTAAGTTGCGGAGTGCCTCACTAGGTAGCTGAGGCTGGCCGGGAACCCAGATCCTCCAGTCTCAGCCTCCCGAATGCTGGGATTGCAAGCGTGCGCCACCACACCCGGCTCTATTTTTTATTTTTATTTTGAAAAAGGATCTTGCTATGTTGATAGGAGTCTCACTACTTGCTGAGGCTGTCCTTGAACCTGCAATCCTTCTGTCTCCAAGTACTGGGATTACAAGAAGATACCACCACGCCCAGCTTACTTTAAATTATTTAGTGAGTGTTTTTTCCTCTCCTCTCTTCTTATTTCTTTCTAGGATCTTTATGATCCTTTATGATTGTTTTTCTCATTTCCTTAACTTTTTCCCGTTTTCCAGCTTTTAGTTCTGCTTTCTGAGAGTTTTCCTCAAACCCAAATTTTATTTCTTCTATTATGTTTCCAGGAATTCCTTTTGTTTGCTGATATTCCTTTTGTGGTTGACTAGCCCCCTGTGTCTCACAAAGGCAATAGTTTATCTTTGAGAATATTAATTAGTTTTTTGTTGTTTCAAGTTTTCTTCTGCCTACATAGATTTTCCTTCATATGAGCTCCCACCCTCATTTACTTTGGTCTCCATCTTTTGTATTAGAAACTATCCGCAAGTGTTTGCTATTTTGTAATTGTCTGTTCAGATTTAAAGCTGGGTTGGGGGAAGGGGTGGAGTAGGTAAGATGTAGCTTAGCTGAAGGACATATGCTTAACATGCATAAGGCCCTGGGTTCAAAGTAAATGAAATTAGGGAGCTAAGAAGATGTATTGGAAGATCTATGGATGTGTGTGGGGCCTAATATCTATAAGCCATGAGCTTCACTGTAGGGTGATTGTGGTTGCCCTAATGTCATATCTTTTAGGTCTTCTTGATCACATTCCCCAGAGTCCTCATTTCCCAAAGGCCTGGGATCCAAGTAAGAAAAGGATAGGGTTTAGTAGCTATCTTCAGCAATGCCTGGTGCTAGGCAGTGAGGAAACCCTTTATCCAGAGACTAATTCTGCATTTTTCTTTCAGAGTAAGGTAGATTATTTGTTCTTCAACTGGAGATGGGGAAGGGGATCCAATTGTTTCTCTAAGAGCCTTCTTTATTTTCATGCTGTTTTCACTCTACCTTTTAGGGAGTAGTAGGGCTTGAGATTGTGGGTTTTGTGCTGCAAATTAGGCTTTCTTCATCTCTAGTTCATGTCTAGTTCATGAGTTGGTCATCTGAGATCTTCTCAATTCATTACTATTTATGATTCTGCTCTCCAACCTCTAAAATTCTTATTAGTATTAACTCATCTACCATTCTCCTGTACTTTGTGTGATTATAACTATAAAAATGAAAACAGTTTTGAGAGGTTTAATTGGGGATTCAGGAGCAAGCAATTTATCATCTTTATCAGGCAGCCTTCTAACACTAAAGACTTAAAATAGAGCAACATGATCAGATTTGAGTATTAAAAAAGCTAGTATCTGCATTTATATATTTTTCAGTTCTTTTTATTCCCAGTTAGAATTTTTTTTCACTCATCCAAGTTCCTTAACATACATATCATACATATTTGACATAATTTTCTTTCATAATTCTGATTCCAATTACTTTTAATATATAAAATCATTAAATCCAAGATAATTGTAGTTTGGTCAATGAATGGGACATGCAACCTATATGATAAATGAAAAAAATTCAATCTAAGGCAATACCTTATTTTATTTTTAGAATTTGAAATAGAAAAAAAAAATCTTTCGGTTTTGACTACAAGAATATATAAATTTTTAGGCTAGGCAGGGTGGCACATACCTGTAATTCCAATTACCCAAGAGGCTGAAGCAAAGGATCACAAATTCAAGATCAGCCTGGGCAACTTACTGAGACCCAGTCTTAATAAGGAATGGGGAGGTATAGCTTAGTGGTAGAGCACTTGTCTACTATGTAGGAGGCCCTGGATTCTATCCTCAGTACCATCACCACCACCCCCCAAAAAGGGAAAAGTTATCAATTTTTATAGATTTAAATTAGAAATTAAATAAAAGAATGATTGTTGTAGTTTCTTATAATAGGCAAATTTGGAAATCTAAGTGACATGGAGTTTATCAAAGAGTTATGTACTTTTTCCTATTATGTGGCTTTTAAAAGCATTATTTAAAACCATTACAGGATATTAATAGAATGGAAAAATGTAATGTATTTAAAGATAAACTAGGTTCCATGATAATGTATTGTAAAAATATTATATACTTTCAAAAACATCTAGAAAATCTGTGACAGAAATACTAAATGATTAGCTCTGGGAAGTAGGAATATAAGTGATTTTAATTTTGTGCATATGTATCTGTATTTCATAAACTTATAATGAGAGGAGCCTTTATGAAGAATAATCAAGTTAGAAAAGGGATTATTCATTGAGTTTGTTATATTTACCCTAAAGGACTTAGGAGAGAGGATATAAAAATTGTTTTAAATATTAGAAGAGCTTTTCAATAGAATTAAGATGAAATATTCGGAATTATCTCAAGATTATAGCTCTCAAACTTTAATATAAGGTTTAAGTATCCTTGAGCCCATCCTAGATTCTGATTTTACAAACAGGGCACCCTAGATAACTAATGCAAGTAGTCCATGGACTACCTTTTGAGAACCAGGTAAAACTAAGCAAGACTTTAAAGTAACCAAAGAGAAAGTGATTAATATGGGAGGGTTTTCTGACTGTCCAAAGATAGATGCTCCTGGTTTTCACCTGTGTTGTCTCTCCAGTAGGGATCCTTCCCCTAAGCTTCGGAGTCCAATACTTAACTCCATGCTAAATATCTCTGCAGATTCAGATGTCAGATTAATTCTGTCATCTTCTACCACAACCCCACCTCCCTAAAACTGTCTTAATTTCTGGAATTCTCTGTTTCAGTTGATGACATAGTTTACCGATTCTCTCTCATACATGAATTGTGTGGGTCATCCTTAATTCTTCTCGTACTCATTCATAAAGCCTTGTTCCAGTTCTAAAATTTCATTTGGATTATTTCCATCCCTACTACCACTGTTACCATTTCTGGCTTTCATCATCTCATCTTAACTATTGAACAGGCTTTCTCATTTGGTCTCTCCACCTCCAGTTTTTTCTCCCCCTGAGGTATGTATCTGTCATGCTACCACTAATGTGATCTATCTAAACTAAACAGTAAATTTCACTATGATACTCAGGAATTCAAAAGAACTTCAGTGGCTTCCCCATTACTCCCAGGATAAAATACAAGTCCTTCAATGTGGTAAATTCTGGGATTTTTTTTTTTTTTTTTTTTTTTTTTTTTTTTGTATGACTAGCTCATTTAGCCTCTACCTCTGTTCCTGTATCTCTCCTGACTTCATGTCTCGTACAGTAGCACACGTGTGTGCTCCAGAAGTACCGGACTGCTGTTTATCCAACTCTTTACCATGTATAGGTCATGCTGTTTGTCTTTGCTTTTGTCAGTACTATGCCTGAAATGTTGTGCCTCTCCCCACCCCAAGTCATTATATTAGCATGTCTAATTTATATTCTTTGTTTCAAATTCACATTCTTCCTTGGTAGCCTTCCCTCCCCTTAGGTTGGGTAGCTCTATTCCATATATCCATTTTTTCTCTTAGCAAAATTTGTTACTCCACAGAATTGCACTTACTAGTGTCTGTTCACCATACCTTCACACACATACCATTAATTCTTTTTGAGGTCAGAGACTCATATCTTTAATTTTTGTCTCAGTTCAAACTTAGGCACACACTCTCAACTGAAATACTGGCACATAGATCCCAATAACTGTTTACCAATTGAGCAAATAGAATTCCTACCCTGAATGTATTGGAGCAATAATAAATGTCATCTGATAGACATGTATGATTTAAATGTCTTTTTCACTTGGATATTGATTCATTAAAATTTCCTAATTTGTGCCTTAGGAGAAAATTGGTGTCAGGTTGGCCCCTTTATTCATTCAAAGTAAAGATAGTTTTTGAAATATCAATTATTACCAGTTTAGTGATTTTTGAGGAGGGGGAAGAATAAAAATTTTCAATTATTATGCCTATTAATACTTTCTCATTAATGAAATAGCATGCTGTGATTAGGCTAAAAGAGAAAACTAAGCTATATGTTGTAATACATATGTTTGTTCTAGATAGTAAGTCAGTTTTGCCCAAGTTGGAGAACAATTAGGATTTTACAACATGGCTTATTTAACACATCATATTCTGAAAGCTTATGTTTCTTGAAAGCCAGCATATCTGTTGACCTTGGGTAAATCAGTCTCTTTGAGCAGTTGTTATTTGGTAACAGTACTTATCCTTACTACCCAGTCTTCAATTTTTTCAAGGGACAAAATGGTAAATTGGATATGCAAACAGGTGAGAAAATGTAAAGCACCATATAAAT
The DNA here is from genome assembly GCA_004027655.1 of Graphiurus murinus. Taxonomy (NCBI): domain Eukaryota; kingdom Metazoa; phylum Chordata; class Mammalia; order Rodentia; family Gliridae; genus Graphiurus; species Graphiurus murinus. The sequence continues at coordinate 11,440 of PVLC010037749.1, forward strand.
AAAGTGGTACTTAGTGTTCAATGAGTGCCTCTCCCCACTGCAAGTCATAGTAATAGCATGTCTAATTTATATTTTTTGTTTCAAATTCACATTCTTCCCTGGTAGTCTTCCCTCCCCTTAGGTTGGGTATTTCTCCAGTTTTTTCTCTTAGCAAATCTCATTACTCCACTGAATATTCAGTTAGTGTTCAAATGTATTACAAATATATTACAAATTTTGATATTATATCAGTAACTTTGCTTTGTCATTTGGGAGGAGTTGAAAAGGTTGTTCGGAGTGTTTTTTATTAAATTCAGCAGGCGTGGTGGCACACACTTGTAATCCCAATACTTGGAAGGCCAAGACAGGAGGATCGCAGGCTCATGGCCAACCTTAGCTACTTGTGAGGCCTACTGCAATTTAGTGAGACCCTGTTTCAAAATAAAGAATATAGAATAGGGCTGGGGGTATAGCTCGGAGGTAGAATGCCCCTGGGTTCAATCCCCGGTACCAGGGAAAAAAAAACATATTAAATTCAATCACTGGTTTCTTTCACATCAGTGAAATACTTACCTAGCAGAAAGGTCATGTTTTTGCTTTTTAAAAGTAACTTCATATTGAGCCTGAGTAGTCCCAAGGAGTTATCTGTAATGGTAATTTTTTCCATGTTTTTTCCATGCATAGGTATCTATGCCAGCAGCTCACGCAACATCATCTGCCCCCACCGTAACTTTAGTACAGCTGCCTAATGGGCAAACAGTTCAAGTTCATGGAGTTATTCAGGCGGCCCAGCCATCAGTTATTCAGTCTCCACAAGTCCAAACAGTTCAGGTATGTGCATAAAAAATTCTGAGTTTACTTTTATAACTGTTGTTTATAGCCATTTTTGTCTCCTTTTCATTAGTTATAAAAATAAGTACACATCTAGTTCAGAATTTGTATTACTTCATAGTAAAGGAATATGTTGCGTCTGTATAGTCACCTTATATATAGCATCATATATACACAAAAAAGAGACATAAAGAAAATGACTTGTCTTAAACTATAGAAGAAAAAGAATTGGGCAAAGAGTTAAGTACATAGGATAAAATGAAAACGTTTGGGAGAAACTGCAGATCTGATGTACTCAGTTAAGGAAAATGAAGTTTCAAAAAAAAAAAAAGCCTAGATTAAAAATTAACTAATAACCTTATCTGATACATTATTTGGACTTACATGCCACCTAATACATTTGTGATATTGGCTGTAGTTAGGGTTTTCTATTAGAATATACAACTTTGAAATGATATTATATTCAGAAAGTACTTCTGAAGGGTTGTTGATTATACTATGAATGTATCTTATACTTTGAAGCATTTGTTCCTTTGGTTTGAATCCAAAGATACTCGACCTCTGAAAGTGACTACTCTATTTACCAAGAAAAATATGGATTTTTGCAGTTGAGCTTATTGAAAGAGAAAAAGACTGAACTTTCATTCAAGTAGGCCATAACCCCAGCCTCCCATTTCATATTTTTTGCTTCACAGTCTTCCTGTAAGGACTTAAAAAGACTTTTCTCCGGAACACAGGTGAGTCCTAGGTCCTAGATTTGAAGAGAACTATTATTAGAAAGGAAGGTGAGAAATTATTCTTTATGTCTTTGTCCTTCTCTATAAACATGGAATTTCAAGGTTTGAGTAAAAGCCTTAGAGGTCTTCAGGTCTAGGCCAAACTTGTTAACCTACCCAGACCTTAGTCTATTACTTTATTATAACACTTCCCATTCAAATCGTAGTCCAACATTACATGAACACTTTGAGAGAAAGGAAGCTCTACCTCCTGATTTACAATATTCTTTTCTGTGGTGAGCCAGAGTATATCTTTGTAAAATTTTCACCTAGTGATTCCACTTCTATCCTCAGAATTAGACTAGATTAACAAGTCTAATTCCTTTTCTGTGAGACTGCTTCCTCTTCTGTCCCCACATCCTTCCTATTTATAAGAAAAATTCTGGATTCAACAAACTCCTATTTTTCTTCAGTCTTTTATTATGTGGTGTACTTTTGATTCTTCTTCACCATCTTGATTGTTTTCTTCTAGGTGAAAATGTTGTGATTGCCTTGAATATGATAGCCAGAACTGATTGATATGTGTAGAGGGGAGAGGCGCCCTGTTTGTCCTGGAAGCATTCTATTAATGTCATCAAAGGACATACTGGATTTTGCCAGCCACACTATACTGTTATATAGCTGCTATAATCTCCTCTACTTCTATCCTTGTGCTTTTGGTTTGCTTCAACACATTACTTAAGTGTGTGTGTGAGGAGGGTGGGATAATGTTTTCATATAAAACCAAATTATCTGAATTTCCCTTAAGATACTGGAAAAGCACTTTGTTAACAAGTTGGAGATAGTATTATCCAAATAAAGACCTAAGAATTTGTTATTTCTGTTTAGTCATAATGACTGAGTAGTAGCCCTTTGCTTTAAGTTATTTTATTGAATGCTACCTTACCAATCTCCATATTATCCCATTAATTATTCCCCACCCTTATCTTTCTCTTGATGACAGTAGAAAGAACTGGACCTGATAGTCAGTAAACCTAGATTCCACACCCACTGTTGATATTTTTAAGTCAAATGACATTGGGCATGTCAACCTTTCCTTTCTCTTTTTCATTTAAAGAAGAAAATCTTTACTGAAAAGAAAAATTACTAAAATTACAACTGCAAAATTTGTAAAGATTACAATTTTGGTTATAATAAGTGATATCTAATTGTTGCTAGTATTCTTAATTTAATATTTTTTGAGGTACAAAATGATTTGACCCTGGGGTATATATTATTACCTATGTTCATCTTTTTATGAACATATTTTCCGTTAAGGCGAGCTACGTTTATAGTTTAAAATGTATTTGTAAAAGAAAAGTTGGACATCCTGAAGCCCAGATTTTACAAGTAGAGACACAAATATACTTCTTTAAAGGGCCTTTAACCGTCATTTCAGCGGGTTAACGGATTGATATTAATAATTAGGAGATGATTTACATCAGAAGAGATAATTAGACAAGGAGAGAAATTCCCTTTCAGACTTCTAGATGAAAGAATATTAGAAATATATAATAAAGTTTCCAATATATTCAAGGTATAGTTCTCTTGATAAGAATAAAATATTAAAATTTCTGTTTACATATTTTAATCTAAAAATTAGAAACTAAGCTGTACTGACATTTCATATATACCTTGACTTTGATGCTCTAACTTTATTCTTATGTGTATATATAAATCAAACTTCCCAGATTATGAGAATCCTCACAAAAATACTGGGAGTTGCACAGTTGTTCGAGGTTGACAGTAACATTCTCACTTTTCATTCATTCATTCTGGCCACGTTTCACTATGGTAGTTTAAATGTGCCAGACAGGATTTAAAGATTATATTACTTTAAGTTATTGCATCCATTTCTTCAATAAATGTTTACTGATGACATACTATGTGCCAGTCGTTGTTCTAGGTGCTATCAAAGACGAGAGTGAACAAACAGTACATCTCTTTTCTCATGAAGATCACATTTGAGTGAAGAGACAGACTGAAAATATAAAATGTCAGGTGAGGATAAGTGCTGGAGAGATTAATAAAGCAAGGCAAAGGAAGAGAGAAAGACGTGAAGGGAAAGGTAGAAACACAGCAAGCAGAGACCTGAGGGCAGTGAATGTGGCTGAGCCAGGCATAACAAAAGCAGATCCAAAGGTCTG
>PVLC010037750.1:0-15118 GCA_004027655.1 Graphiurus murinus
TTTTTTTTTTTTTTTTGTGGTACTGGGGATTGAACTCAGGGGCATTCTACCTCCGAGCTATACCCCCAGCCCTATTTTTTATTCTTTATTTTGAAACCGAGTCTCACTTAGTTGCGGAGTGCCTCACTAGGTAGCTGAGGCTGGCCTCGAACCCGGATCCTCCGGTCTCAGCCTCCCGAATGCTGGGATTACAAGCGTGCGCCACCACGCCCGGCTTTATTTTTTTTATTTTGAAACAGGGTTACAAACCTGTGATCCTTTTATCTCAGCCTCCCAAGTACTGGGATTACAAGTGTACACCATCACACCTGGCTGGTTTCCTCTTTCTCCTGTTTTGCAACAGCTTGCTCTCTCCTCATGCTCCCTCGAAGAAGTAGAAACAAACTCAACTTCCTATTCAAAATACAGGTGGCCCTCCATATCTATGAACTTCACATCTGCAGATCCAGCAAATATTGGATTGAAAATATTCAGGAAAAAATTCCTTTTTTTTCTTGTCATTATTCCCTGAATAACACAGTAATTATTTGCATAACATTCATACTATATTAAGCATTACAATCTAGAGATGATTTAAAGTATACAAGAAGATGTATGTAGGTCATATGCAAATGTTATACTATTTCACATAAGGCCTTGAGCTTCTGCAGATTTGGAAATCTTTAGGGATCCTGGAGCCATTCCCTCTGTGGATACTGAAGGACAACTGTATACCTTCTTTGACTTTTTCATCTTTCTTTCTTTTTTGGGGGGGAGTACTAGGGATTGAACACAGGGGTATTCTACCTCCAAACTATACTCCCCAGCCCTTTTCATTTTTTGAAACAGGGTCTCACTAAGTTGCTGAGGGTCTTGCTAGCTGAGGCTAGCCTTGAACCTGATCCTCCCATCTCAGGCCCCTATTAAATACTGGAATTCTTTAGCTTTGTGTGTGTGTGTGTGTGTGTGTGTGTGTGTGTGTGTGTGTGTGTGTGTGACTGAAAATTGAACCAAGGGGCTACCTCTGAGCTATACCCCCAGCCCTATCTTATTTTTATTTTGAAACAGGGTCTTGCTAGGTTGATGAGAGTCTCACTACTTGTTGAGGCTGTCCTCAAACCTGCGAACCTCCTGTCTCAGCCTCCCAAGTACTGGGATTACAAGCGTGCACCACCCCACCTGGCTATTCTTTGGCTTTAGTTCTATACTAGTAATCTCAGTTCCTCCTTCATAAATTCCTCCAAAGAATAGTTTTTCCTTTTTTTTGTAAACTGCTGTCAAGTTTCTGCTTTTACTGTTCCCTTGACACAGTGCTGGCAAAAGTCATCTTTGATATCCTAACTCCCTGATCTCTTTTTATTCAACATTTGGCCTCTATGCACCATCTGATCATATTGTCATCTCTCTGCCTGGAACGATTCTCCCTTCGGTTAACAGGAAATAGCTCTCCTGAGTCCCATGCTACTGCCACTGCCAATTCCTTGTAGATTTATTTGCCATATCCCCTTCCTCCCTGATCATCTAATATTGGGAGTTTCCAGGGATCACATCTCTATTTCTTTCTAATACCAATGTTCTCCTATGCGATCTTACCCATTCCTGTAGCCTCAGTTGACACCAACATGCCAATAACACCGAAGCCATGCCTCTCTGGCAGGCCTGTCTCCTGTGGTCCAGAAATGCCTATTTTTACCACTTGGATTACTCATAGATGTTTCAAAACCATATCCAATCTCTATGCTATACGTGCTTCTCTTCTAAACTTTCCCATCTTAACCAATGGCCCACCATCTATCCAGTCACCCAAGCCAGGATTCTGGTTATCATCTCAGACTACTCCCTCTTCCTTACTCCAACACACACACAGGTCCTGCCCATTCTTCCATTTAAAACCATGTGCACACACTTGTAATCCCAGTACTTGGGAGGCTGAGACTGAGGATCACAGGTCCGAGGACAGTCTCAGCAAGTAGTGAGACTCTCATCAACCTAGAGAGACCCTGTTTCCAAATAAGAGATAAAATAGGGCTGGGGGTGTACCTTGGAGGTAGAATGTCCCTTTGTTCAATCCTCAGTACCACACACACACACACAAAAATGTCAATCTGTCTCCTTCATTTCAGCCTTGTGGCTACTGCCTTATTTAATCCCATGGAAATAATATTCTAAGGCTTTTTCTGCTTCCAGTCTAACATCCCTTTCATACATCTTCCATGTTATGGACAAACTTTTTTTTTTTTTTTTTTTTTTTTTGCCTCAAACTGCAGTTCTTTCCCTGCTTCTGTGTCTGCTCTTCTACATTGGTTGGCCTGGAGCGTCTTAGTCTTCATGTACAGTACATAGCATTTGCTTACTTTCCAGGTGTGTTTCAAGGTTAACCTCTAGGTGTGAGATTCAAGCCTCCCAACCCTGTCAGATGGGTGACTCATCTTTATTCGTGCACCACATTGTATACTGACACCTGTCGTGCCACCCCAAACACTTCATTACACCTAAAAATAATTCTACTATACTCTAAGCGCTCATCAATCTATTTTAGATTCCTGGATGTCAGGAACTGGAACTTACTCGTCCTTCTACTCCCAGCACAAATGCAACGTGCAGCGCATTGTTGACAACCTCAGAAGCTTGCGGAGCGAGTGAACAGCCCTTTACACTGTCAAAAGAACAAAGACGCCAACACAAAGGACAGACTCTCTCATCTAAAAATGGTCATACAGGCCGTTGAAACTTCTCTGTGTCCACATTCACTTCTACTTCAAAGTCTGGTTCTGCCTTTAAACTGCAATGGTGGTACACTCTAGTAATCCTAGTACTTGAGAGGCTGAGACAGGAGGATCACAGGTTCGTGGACAGCCTCAGCTACTTAGTGAAGCCCTCCACATCTTAGTGAGACCCTGTTTCAAGATAAAGAATAAAAAATAGTGTCGAGGGTATAGCTCAGAGGTTGAATGTCCCTGGGTTCAATCCCTAGTACCGCAAAACAAACAAACAAACAACAACAACAACAAAAACTACTATCCTAACTATAACAATAATGAGGTATTAAATATTGGTTCAAAAATATTTTTAAGATATATGGAAAGTATGGAGCTTTTCTTCACAATCGTGTAAGACCACAATTATCCATAGCCCCTCTGCTCCTGCGCCTTGTAGAAATGATGTACTCTGCTGACTTGTGAGCATTCTCTCAAGCTACAGCTACACACCTGTGGGACCTGAGCCATCTATACACTGCTGATGCCTATGAGTGCAGAGGGCAGAGAGCAGGAATCACACTGTTTTACATAGGCCCTTTGGGCTGTAAGTGGTAGCCCAGGTTTGGAGCCAAGTCTATATCTGGATCCTACCCAAGATGTCATCCAGCACTCTTGACCTCGCCTTGCTTAACTTTCTCTTCCTACATCATTTGACTGCCTGAATCTGCCCCATTTCTTGCTCTGGCCTTTAGTTGTTTCGTTTCTCAGAGTCAGTTCCGGGAGGGCACAAACTATTGAGCAAAATGAGATGAGCTAAGGGGGAATTCACTGAAACTTGACAAAAATAAATAGAACAGAGTCAGAACTGGGGTCCCCAATACCAGAGTCTAGGGATCAAGACTTTAAGGAACTACTTACAGATTCAGCCCAGTATCAGATCTAGTCCCTTGAAATCACTAGTATCTCATCCAATGAGAATACCCTAGGTAGAGATTCAGAAGTAGAGATAGGAGAGTAGACGTGTCTGAATTAGAGACTGGACATATTGGGAGCTGGCCTAGTCCCTGAAAACAGCAGTCAAGTCAAAGCGGGAACCGACTGTCAGACTCCAAAGCCTGTGCTGACAGGCTGAGCACCGTGACCCTTCAGGGTGTTGATGAAGATAAGAGCTAAGGTATATAAAACACCTGGCTTGGTGATTGATAAGTAGGACACAGTTACTATTCACACTATTATTATTACCTTATATTTGACCCCAGGTCATCAGACTTTTTTCTCCCTGAGATGTATGTCATTTCAACATCTCACTACCTGAAGAAACTTTGTGTGCCCATCAAACTTAACAATTCTATTATGCTTGCCTTCCTTAAAAATTTTTACAAGATATTAGTGGATTACTATCACGACTTTTTCCTAGGGAGTGCCACTGTGAATCTTTCTCTGTACAGAGAATTATCTGGTATGCTCTTCTCTACCATATTTAAATGATGTCATTGTGTTTTTAAAATATGTTCCTCATTCGATGGTGACTCAGTTTTGCTTTGTTTTAATGAAAAGCTGCTCTCTCTCTCTCTGTCTCTCTCTCTCTCTCTCTCTCTCTTTCTCTCTCTCCCTTTGGTATAACTATTCAGTCTCCTTTACAGGTTTCTCTTTCTCCATTTGACCTTAAACTCTTAGAATTTCAACACTAGTTGAAACACTAGTTCCTTACACTATACAAAGCTGGGGCATACTATCTCATCAGAGGTGTAACCAAGTGCTCAAATATTATTATTGCTTCAATTGTTAAATATCCAGATTGATCAGTTCCAACAGCTTTGCTACTAACACACTAATTCAATAGTTGCTATGCTTTGTTTCCTATAAATGTATAGAAAATGGCATATAAAATATATTAGTGTATGCTGTAAAACAAAGTGGTACATTTGTAGGATGAATAATCTGACTAAAAGTTAATGTTTCTCATATGAAGCACATAAGGAAACAAAACATCCTTTAAAATATCATCATGCTTACACAAAAGATATATACATACATTTCAGAGGAACTTAGAAGAGATGAGCAGGAGGAAACTTGTTCATTTTTTGTCATGTTTGTATTTTGAATTTCAAATAATTGGTTCCATGTGGAAATTGAAGGATCAGCAATTCTAAAATGCACTCCATGGCATACAGTTTTTTGATAATACTCAGTATAAATTTGGCAATGCCTATTCTTTCAGATGTATGTTAATGTTCTACCAAACTAATAATCCCTCCCTCTCTCTTTAAAAATAATACTTGGAGAGTTTTTAAATTGAAATCTGACCTCCCCTAAGGGTATAAATGTCTTCATTATTATCCCTCTGTTGATGTCCCCTATGACATATGCATGAGTAAGCATCGAGTTTCTGCCTGACAAAGCCATGGCTATTAAAGACAGTGGCATCTTACCCAGATGGTCAGGATGGAGGTCAAGTTCTGCCTAAACAATAATTCTTTTATCACTAACACTTATTGTTGGCAGTAAATATTTATACTCACACCTAAAAAAAGAGCGAGGAGGAATTCAAAGTTCAGAAATAGACTCTTAGGTTCTAAAGTCTTGGGTTAAAAGCTTATAGTATTATATTGCTAAAGACACAATTGCTTGCATCTCAGATGTTGAAAGAAGTGACCAAAGTGGTCTAGTTATTGTACATGGAGGAAAAAAAGAATAAGAAAGATGTAGATTTAAAAGGTTATATTTAGTGCATAGAATTTAAAACTATCTTTACCTTGCTAGCAGCATTTGTTTTCCCAGAGCAATCCAATTGCTGATTTCTCCATGCTCTGTTGGATTGCCTTTTATTGCTATTTCTCAGTGGTCCACAGTTATCCTTCGTGGTGTGAAATGGTTATTTAGTGTTCATAAATGTATTCCCTCTGTACCTCTTGCATTCACTCCATTGAAGTTTTACACACAGTAAATGTTTAGAGTTCTCATTACATAGCTCTTGCGTCTTTCAAGAGCCATTAAGAACTTCAGTTTTATAAAAATTAATTTTTGTACTACTCTTGTTCAGGCCATGAAATTTGGAATCAGAAGACTGGCAAGACCCAACTTTGCCACAATGATCAACAAATCATTGATCTCTCTGAATCTCAGTTTCATCACCTATAAAATGAGAATCGTAATTATGTCTTTCTTATTAATCCAGTCTCTGCTAGAAATTACTTTTCTGATTTTGGCACATTACTTAACCTTTCTGTTCCTCGATTTCCTCTTTTATACAATAAGGGTGATAATAGCACTTATTTTGTAAGGCTATTTAAGAATTAAATGAGATAGTGCATGTCAAATGTGTAAAACAAGTATGTATTAAGTGTTCCCCAAATGTCACCTCTTGTTGTTGCCAAAAGGATGAAATGAGCTAGAATATATAGCATGGTATACTGGGAAGAGTCCATAATCCAACAAATTTTAGTTCAAATCCCACTGACATTTATTAGCTATGACATTTTATGTAAGTTACTCTACCTCTTTGACCTTAATTACTCTTATTATAAAAGCCAAAAATAATGAATTTTAATAATAGTATGGTGAGCAGGGTACAGTGGCACATGCCTATATTTCCAGTACTTGTGAAGCTAAGACAGGAGAATCACAGGTTCAAGGCCAGCCTCAGCAACTTAGCGAGACCCTCAGCAACTTAGCAAGATCCTGTTTCAAAATAAAAATGGATGGAGATGTAGCTTGGAGGTAGAATGCCCCAGAATTTAATCTTCAATCTCCAGTACCAAAAAAAAAAGAAGAAAAAGAATAGCATAGTGAAGATCAGAATGGATATTCAAGATATGATCATTATAAATATCATGCAAAAGTAACTTGAAAAGCACTACTACTCAAAGAGTACTTACAAGGGAGTAGTAATCTATGTCAGACCTTATTAGGAGAAAGCATATTCTACATAAATAGAAAAAATAACAGCAAAACAACAGTGAAATAGCACAAGTATATGACCAGAACAAAATATTTTAATGAATACATCAGAAAAGTCACAAAATGAAGAGAAAGGTCATTGGATCCACAACTACAATCTTCTGCTCAGTAGGTTTGTCAAATAGCAACTCTATATAGGAAATACACAGATTTCCTTGTAAGGAAATTAGATTTAGTTCATGATTGACCTTGAGCCTAATCATAACAAACACATTCACCCTACAGAACTAAGAAAAAACAAAGGATAATGTATATGTCAGGTTATATTTGTATAATGGGTATAATGTAAAAAAAAAAAAAAAAAGGTAACATTTATGTATAATGTATCTCCAAAAATGCAGGATGATAACTTCTTGTTGTCCTACTTTGACATTCTAGGCCTAGATGAAGATTATATAATGAAATATCTAGCCCCATATGCTGTAGTAAAGTCAGTAGAAGTAGGATCTCACTTTAGAAATGGCACATCCATCAGTCCCTGGATGGGATTCATGGCAACATGAGAAGACAGCTCATTATCATCACCATTGTGACTATTACTAAAACCAAGCCCAAAGCCAGTAGCGGTGGTGCACACCTGTGATCCCAATACTTGGGAGGCTGAGACAGGAGGATAGCAGGTTTGAAGTCAGCCTCAGCTTAGTGAGGCTCTCAGCAACTTAGAGAGACCCTGTTTCCAAATAAAAAATAAAAATAGGGCTGGGGGTGTAGACCGGAGGTAGAAGGCCCCTTGGCCCCACCCTTAGTACCAAAAAATACATAAATACATAAATACATAAATACATAAATACATAAATACATAAATAAATAAATAAATAAATAAATAAATAAATAAATCGAGCCCAGTATTTACTATCACATGATATTTTTCTAAACTTATTTTTATAATTTAAAAGCAGGAAGAAAGGAATATATACATATTGAATAAACATAAAGAAACATTATATGAATCTTATTTAGTGTTTTATATGTGATATGAGGAGAAATGAGGCAATGTTTTAACTCTTAAGCAAATATAATCATCCCTCGGTATCTGGGAAATTAGTTCCAGGACTCCTTGCAGATGCCAAAATCCACAGATGTTCAAGTTCCTTATATAAAATCACACAACGTTTGCATATAACCTAGCACATCCTCCTGTGCACTTAAAATCATCTCTAGATTATGTGTAATACCTAATACAATGTAAAGGCTACATAATAGTTCTTATACAGTATTGTTCAGAGATTAATCACAAGAAAAATTCTGTAAATGTTCAGTTCAGACACAAGTTTTTCAAATATTTTCAACCTGGAGTTGGTTGAATCCATCTGCAGATATGGAGGTCTGATTGTATAATCAACATATATGGTTAGAGTATCAATGACCTTAGCTATCATAACCTAACTTGCTTTGAAGTCAGCCTCAGCTTAGTGAGGCTCTCAGCAACTTAGAGAGACTCTGCCTCTAATGCCTGCCTGGTCATCTTGGTTCCTGATTCTGGAGCCAATCTCATTCCTCTGACTTGGGAAAATAAAACTCTCATGTTAAGAGAGCCAGGTGCCATTCTCAAATTACATCTGCCTTAAGTCAGACTGGCCATGAGTGGCTGTCTTTCTTGCTACCTATTGCTGCTTCCACACATTCTGTCTCTCTCTTCCAGTTTATTTCCTCTTAACTTTGATTCTTATTTCTTCAAACTGTAAAATTAACTGTGATAGTTAATTACATGTCAACTTGTCTAGCACATGGTACCCAGTTTGGGGGTCAAAAACCTGTCTAGATGTTGTTTTGAAGGTCTATCTTAGATGAGATTGATATTTAAATTAGTAGACTTTGATGAAAGCAGATTATCCTACATAATGTAGGTAAGCCTCATTCAATCAGTTGAAAGCTTTCAAAGTAATGACTGAAGCTCCTCCAAGCAGAGGGAATTCTGTCTTCAGATCGTCAGACTTAAACTGCAATATCAATTCTTCCCTGGTCTCTAGCCTGCCAGCCTGCCCTAAAAATTTCAGAGTTGCCAGCACTATAGCTGCATGCATCAGTTCCTTAAAAGTCTCAGTATCTTTCTCTCTCACATGCATCTGCACGCACACAGACATAAACATAAATGCACTAGGAAGATAATAGTAGGAGATGAGGTCAAACTGCTAACCAAAGAGCATAGAAGGAAGGTGCAGATCAAGGAGAACCTTGTGTAAACTTGAAATGACTTTAGTTTTTTCTCAGAGTGAGTTAGGAAGAAACCCGTGGACATTTTTGAGTAGGTGTGACACGATTTGACATGTTTTTAAAAATTTACTCTGCCAGCTGGTTGAGAACAAACTACTACTCAAAATCATTTAATTTCTCTGTACTTTATTTGCAAAAAACCAGGAAGCTAGACTAGAGATTCTTTTAGGTTGCATTCAATTTTTAAGAAATTCTACAGATATGGATGGAAAAGATTTTTTTTAATCCCTGGCTTAATAAAATGTTTTGTGATTAGCAATGAACAATGAATCAATTGTTTGACACCATTTTTTAAAAATGCTTGGCAGTACTTAATTTGAGATGGTCTAGGCTGCTCATCAAAGTGCCCTTCAAATTCTCAGCTTCTCCTAGTTGACTTGGCCTCCGGATATTTCCACATGTCCTCACTAAAGCTTGGCTTGAAAAGCTTCTGAAAGGAAAAATGGCAGGGAGTCAGCAGATGCAAGATTTATTGTGACTCAAATTAGACAAAACTAATCAAGCCTTGGCATGAGAAACTGAAGTACAATCTATTGAGATGTGTTGCTTTCCTGATAACACTTTAAAAGAAAATTTGAATGCTACTGGCATAACCAGACCAAGCAACTTGAGATATTGAAGATTTTTTCTGCATTTGACTGGATCTCAGTGTGAAAACAAGCCATGTATATTAGTCAGGGCTCTATAAATAAATAGAACCAATAGGATGGATAGATAGGTAGATAGAAAGTAGATAATAGATAGAAGATCGATCAATTGATCGATCGATCGATAGATAGATAGATAATAGATAATAGATAAATAGTAGATGATAGATGGTAGATAGAATTTTTTTAAGGAATTGTTTCTTGTTACTGTAGGGGCTGATAAGTCTGAAATATGCAAGGTAGGTTAGCAGCCTGAAAATTCAAGCAAGAGCTGCTTTTGCAGTGTTGAGTCCAAATTCCACAGGGCAGCAAGATGAAAACTAAGGCAGGTTTCTGTGGTGTTATATTGAAATTTCCTTCTTTGGGAAACCTCAGTCTTTGTTCTTAAAGCCTTCAACTGATTGGATAAGGATCACTCACATTGTATAGATTAATTTGCTTCAAAGTCTACTAATTTAAATGATAATTATATAAAAAATTACTCTCACAGAAGCATCTAGAGTGGACTTTGATCAAAAAACTAGGCCCCATAGCCTAGTCAAGTTGACATACAGAATTAACTACCACATGGTGTTAACCTTCAGTTCAAAACTCCTTCACATAGTAGGGTCCCAATAAATGCTGAACCCACTAATACTTACTTCCAAACAGCACAAATTATCTCACTCATCTGAAATTTTGTATGATACTCCAATTATTTTTATTGTTCTTCACTTTACTTTTTTGCTAGAAATAAAGGCAAAAAAACATTAATTCAAAATTTGGTTATTAAATTTATACATTACGATTCATGAGAATTAATGAGAATAATTTTTTTTTTAGATACTGAGGATTGAATCCAGGGGCAGTTTACCTCTGCGCTACACCTCCAGCCCTATTTTATTTTTTATTTTGAAACAGGGTCTCACTAATTTGCAGAGGGCCTCATTGAAGTAGCTGAGGCTGGCCATGAATTTGCTCCTCCTGTCTCAGCCTCCCAAGCACTAGGATTCCAAGTGTACCCCACCAGACCCGACTAAGAATAATTTTGAGTTTTTTGTTTTGTTTTTGTGTTTGTTTTTGCAGTACTGGGGATGGAACCCAGGAGCACTCTGCCACTGAAATACATTCCCAGCTCTCCTTAGTTTTTTAATTTGAAATAGGGTCTCACTAAGCTACAAAGGCTGGCCTTGAACTTGAGATCCTTCTTCCTCAGCCTCCAAATAGCTGTGGTTACAAATGTGTACTGTTATACTGGACTAACAATTAGTATTATTAATGAGGCAGAAAAGAACACATTTTCTTCTATCCTCTCTCCATCCTTGTGTTGCTAATCTACATGATATATGAGAATTGTTGATAAAATCCCTAGATTAGGTTCATCTATTACTATAGGTTAAATGTTTGTGTATTCTCAAAATTCATACGTTAAATTTTAACACCCACATGATGTACTTGGAGGTAGGACCTCTGGGAGGTAATTAGATCTTGAGGGCAAAGCTATCATGAATGGATTGGCACCTTTATAAAAGACTCTAGTGATCATTCTTGCTCCCTTCCACCATGAGAGGTCACAGAAAAAAAAGATGAGTCAGAGAGTAGATCTTTACCAGATACTGAACCTGCCATGTCTGAACCATGGGCCTCCCAAAATCCAGAACTATGAAAAATAAATTGTTTATGAGGAACCCAGTCTATGGTGTTTTTGTTATAACAGCCTGAAATAGACTAAGATATCTGTTAAAGTAATCTGATCATGCACCAAAGTGTTTTAAAGGAAGTTGGGTCTGAAATATTAGAAGTAAGTAAATGTATTTTCATGGGACTTGAAGTCCTTTTCTCCTCACAACTAGAAACACTAATTTTCCATATCCTAGAACTTCTTAGAAAATAGCTTTCTCTTAAGAGGAACGTAGGGGGTTCTATCCTAGCATCTTGGAACACACCATTTTTTACTTTGCTTCTATCAGCTCTGACTCTATGCCCAGTACTAGGATCTCTCTTGCACTAAAACTGCATTACTCTCCTTCAACATCCATTCTAATTCAATGCTGTTTACCTGTTTGTAACTTGTCTCAGTCTTTTTGGGACTGGAGCCCTGTCTTGCTCTTGTTAGACTTCTCTTCTTTTTAGGGGCAGCATACCTATCTCTGGATTGAAGGTGAATGACTAAGGCCCCAGTGACCTGCTCATGGTTTTACTACATATCTAGATTTCCAAGTCCCAACTGACCAGCCTCCTAGAGATGGCTATGTGCTATCTATACATTCATGAGGATACTGCTACCACCTCAGTCCTCCAAGGGCTGTGCTCTTCCCATGACACTGGGTTTGTTCCTTCCCCATCTCCACCCAAGTGTGTAGGCCTAGTTCTGGGTCACCATTCTTCCAGAATACCTGTCCCTCAACAGAATTTACAAAGCACTATTATCCTTGCATGAATGGGCCTGGATTTTCTCCCCTGTAAAATTCGGAGATTAAACTAGAGATGACCCTTTCAGTTCTGACAATCTTATGATTCTATAAATGTCCTTCTACTTAATGGTCCTTGGCGGCACCTCAGAGAAAATAAAACCACACCAGATCTTGAGTAGATTATTTCTACTCCAACATTTCTGTGCTTCTCTCTTCCGATGACAAATTTCTCATTATTCCTTTGGAGTAATGCTTCTATTTCTTAGATAGTACTTTTGCTTAAATACTAGAGTTATTATCAGCTTGCCCAATTTATTCTAGTCAGATCATTAAGGGAAGTATTAAAGATTTTCCTTCTACATGTTTTACCTAACACAAATTGAACTTAAATGGAAATCATCGCTAATCAGCCGCTTCCTGCCCTTTGGTGCTTGTCACTGAACCTTCTGGCCAGGACCCAAGCAGTCCTCTCATAATGGGCCTTTGCTAGTTAAGGCAACTTTAGACTGATGCACTCTCTCCTCTCTTTTGGTAAAAGAATATTTTTACACAATGCATTCATTAGAAGTCTGTTCCCTGAGGCTTAAATGTAAATAGGGGATTAAGAGAATAACTAATTTACATGAGATACAAAACATATGCATGAAAGTATGACACATTACAAATGATACACTGAACAAAAATTAATGTAGTTTTCCATTGCATATCAGAATAGGCAAATCATCTTGTCATCTACCTTTGCTTTTAAAAATAAAGTTCATAACAAATCTTTTTTACTCACTGAGCTACTCTTTTTCTCTAATCAGAGAACTTCAGAAGCAAATATTTTAGGAAACATGATGTCTATACTGCATGCATGAACCGAATCTTAAAAAAAAAAAAAAATGATTAAGTTAGGCATGGTGACACACACTTGCAATCCCAGTACTTGGGACACTGAGACAGGAAGAACATAGGTTCAAAGCCAGCCTCAGCAAATTAGTGAGCTGTCAGCAGCTTAGTGAGACCCTGATTCCAAATAATAAAATAAATAGGGCTAGGGATGTGGCTCAGAGGTAGAATTCCCTGGGTTCAATCCCTAGTAATACACACACACGTGCGCGCGCACACACACACACACACACACACACACACACACACACACACACACAGATTAATGGGATTGTTTTCCTTTCCTAAACTGAATTAAATAAAAAGCATGATCAAACTACTTGGCTGTATAGAAGTCAGTCATTAATATTGCTTAGGAAATGTAACAGGAAACAGCTGATTCAGTAGACATAGATATATATGGCCTCTGTAGAGTTGAACTTGTCTATCCTGAACCACATTTGAAGTTATTCCAATAGTGCCAAGCAAAATAGTGACAGAGTAATTGGCATTAAACAAGATAAAGGATATGTGTTCTTTGGCTATTATGTTAGCAACTAAGTACATTGAAATACTATCAGCCAAAAACATAATTTCCAAAAAGAACATTACCAATGTAATAAATGTTTGTGACCTTTAAGTCTTCCAAAGGTTTAATATGGTTGTAAGAAGGAAAATCAGATATCCTTTTGCAGACTTGTCTTCTACTTCAGACAGGGGTGCCTTGTGGGAAGAGGTCATACCTTAGAGGGGAAGTGCAGAAACCTCTGGGGCCCCAAATCTCTCCTTCACCCACTGAAATTCTATCCTGAAACTCCCACTAACAACTTGTTCAATTATAAATACTGGAGGAGAGAGATCACATGGCTTTAAGATGGTTTGTTTATAATGTTCTTTCCCTGAGAATCAGTGCTGATGGAGGAAAATTGAGGGTGAGGTCAACGTGAGGAAAGCTGGTTACAAAGGAACCATTGGGTGGTGAAGACAAATTTTATGTTGTGTCCAGAATCCATCCTGAACTTAGAAATTCTCAAGCTTAAGTTCCAAATAGATAACCCCATAACAGAGACTGAGGAGAGAACAGAGAGAAAGAGAAAATGCTTGATGAAATAAGAAAAGACTATAGAGCCGGGCATGGCGGCGCACGCTTGTAATCCCAGCATTCGGGAGGCTGAGACCGGAGGATCCAGGTTCGCGGCCAGCCTCAGCTACCTAGTGAGGCACTCCGCAACTTAGTGAGACTCAGTTTCAAAATAAAGAATAAAAAATAGGGCTGGGGGTGTAGCTCGGAGGTAAAATGCCCCTGAGTTCAATCCCCAGTACCGCAAAAAAAAAAAAAAAAAAAAAAAAGACTATATAGGCCACCCAGAATTCATCTCTGATCTAAAGTCCAACCAGATTTCTTCAGGAGCCTTCAGATAAGTCCATTAGACTTCTTGTAGACAAGTCCATTGGCTCCTCTCCATGTCTAGACCTTTACTTTCTTGACCTCTTTCACATTGACTCGCTTTACCTCCCCTCTTCTCCATATCCTCTTCGCTTGGTTTCTATGATCCTACACTTTCCTGCTCATCTCTCCCTTTATCCTCACCAGCCACTCCTTCTCACTCTCCTCCTACCATTGGTTCTTTTTCCTCTACCACCTCTTGCCTCTGAAATACTGATATTTTTAATATTCTCTAAAGGAAGGTTCAATCCCTCTACACTCATCAATGCCAGTCATTTCCCTCAATTCCATTTTGTTCTTCTGGTCCATATGGCATATCAACTGACTGCTGGGCTTCTCCACCTGAATGTGCTGGCGCAAAGTGGTACTCATCATTTTCTCTCTCTCTTCTCCTCACCTTGGTCTCTCCTCCAGATTCCCCAGCAGAGGGGAAGCAGCTACCATCCAGTTGCTCAACCTAGAAATCTAGAGCAGTACCTTCCATCTTCCATGAAACTATTGACTGTGCTATCTAACCTCCCATCCTACAGCTCTAGGCACTGCTCAGTCTGTCTCCTCTCATTACGGTACCATCCTGCTGATGGGTCTCCAGATTTCCTTCCCCTCCCATTTCCAGCTCCATCACAGATGAAGGATGACTGTATTGCTCAACCTTCTCTCAAGGCTCTCTATCTCCTGCACTGTCCAATTTTTTTAAATGCACTCATTTGCAGCCGGGCGTGGTGGCGCACGCTTGTAATCCCAGCATTTGGGAGGCTGAGACCGGAGGATCCGGGTTCGCAGCCAGCCTCAGCTACCTAGTGAGGCACTCCACAACTTAGTGAGACTCGGTTTCAAAATAAAGAATAAAAAATAGGGCTGGGGGTATAGCTCGGAGGTAGAATGCCCCTGAGTTCAATCCCCAGTACC
>PVLC010037751.1:0-15032 GCA_004027655.1 Graphiurus murinus
TTTTTTCTTTTATTAAATTTAATTTTCTCAATTCTTAGTGCCTAATTCATTGGTACTGTCATTTAAAATTTTGATCCTCTAATTTTTAATGGTTTTGAATTGAGATAGTTAGAAAGTACATGATAACGACTAATTAGAAGATGAGCAGCATTATGCCAAAATCATAAATAATGAGTGACAAATGTTTTGATTTTTTTAATTTTTGGAAGTATATTGGTATTTCAGAAATGCAATTATCATTTTCAACAGTAATGCTGATACAAAGATGTTTTAAAACAGAATTATATCTTGAAACCTGAAATTAGTTACAATATGTAAGAAAACTCATCACGTCCTTTTAATTTTGATATACATAAACCTGTGAATTTGGAACTGAGATTTTTGTCTATTTATAAAAAGGAACACTTGGGGTTACATTAAAATATGTATCTCATCTCATTTCTTAAGTATATTAGACAGCAGGCTAATTCAGGATGGGCCAGTTTGTAGGGCTATTGAACCAGTACTGTGAAATATATTTAACTAAATTAAAGGTCTAACTCTTTACTTAACCCTCTCACCAAATGACTATGTGCTAAGTAAGATTGGACTTATAGCAGCAATATTACATATTTATACAGTGATATTTGGATAAAGTTATAATAGGAACATGGAAACATTTTAATTTGTATAAATTATTAATTATTAATGAGAATACTTTGGGAATTACAGGTTGGCTATGATCATGGTTTTGCTAATAATTCCATTTTGAAATTTCTATTAACTGTTCAACAAGAACATATTCATTGGAAGATCTAACTCCCCAAATTTGTTTTTGACAAACTTTCTATCTTTTCTTTGTGATAATTCTATTTTACTAATTTCAGACTCATATGACTAGAATTTTCTCTCCTTGAACAAAAATGTGAGAATCCAAACTCTGGATCATATGGAAATGTACTTTAGTGGTAAAATATCTGCCTACCATGTCTAAGGTCATGATTCAAATAGTACTACTACTAAAAAAAAAAAAAAAAAAAAAAAAAAAAAAAGAATTGATTTGATAAGTGTGATAGTTCCTGTTTATGTAATCCTAGTACTTAGTTAGTAGGCTTAGACAAGAGAATCCCAGGTTCAAGGCTAGCCTCAACAACTTAGCAAGACCCTGTTTAAAATAAAAATAAAATAAAATTAAAATGGCTGGGGTGTAGCTTGGAGGTAGAATGCTCTGGGTTCAATCACTAGTACCAAAAAAAGAAAGAAAGAGAGAGAGAAAGAAAGAAAGATGAAAAACTATAGACCACTTATAAAATACCTCTCATAATTTTCAATATTCTAAGAGAGCAATTATCAAATGCAAGCTAAAAGAAAAAAAAATTTCATATAAAAATATTATCTTTACTAAAGCCATGTTCACGAACTATACCATATCATTGAAAGTCACATCTTCTTCTAAATGTAAAGATTTGAATTCCCATATGTATTTTCTTCTCAATTACCAGAAATTTAAGGTAAGCATACTTAGAGTAAAATGTTGAAAATGTGAAATGTCAAAGATGACCCACATGTAACATCCTGTCTTTCCAACCTCATTGTTGTAATAAATAAAGGAAATCACATTGAAAGCCTATGTTATTTCCAATATTAAGTCCTGGTAATGAGAAATCTCAAAAATGGCAATGCATCAGAACAGTGCTGGAAAACAAGGAGGGAACCACAGGACAAATATAAAGTGAATATCAATAGGATACCTAAAAACAATTAATGATTTTATGAGAAATAAGAACTACTTATATAAACTTAAGTATTAAGAGAAAATTTAGTTATCATAATAACCACAGAAACAAATTGAAAATATATTTCAAATTTTGCACCTACTTAAGTATGTATTAGTCCCCAAAGGTTATATGACTAAAACTTAAAAATTTTGAGTAGGTAATTTCCATGGTATAATATGAGTCAAAACCAAATCACTATCTCTCTCTATGTAACTTCACTAACACTGAATAAAAACTCCCATTCATACTAACTCATCAATGTTTGTATCGTACTAACTTACGTTTATGAAAATGGTATATCTTATTACTTCAATTTATATTTCCCTAATTGCCAGTCACCTTGAACATCTGTTGAAGTGTTAGTCATTACTTCTGTAAACATGGATCCTTGTGAATGTAACAGTTTAATGATGCGGTTCATGGATTCACACACTGCATTTACTGAAGCACATACAGCAATGGCATTCACCACATTCTACCCTGTGTGAATCAGCTTTCTGTTAGTAACAGAAGCCCAAAACCTGAAATCAGAAAACAGTAACAAATACCTGAAGGAGACAACTTATAAAGAGAAAAGGTTCACTTTGCTCACGATTTGAGGTTCCAGTACATACCAGGTAGACTCCTTGCTTTTAGGCTTCTGATAACAGGTGCCAAAGGCAATGGTGGGAAGTACATGGTGAAGAAGTACTGCTCATCTCAAGGACAGAAAGCAAAAAGAAAGAGAAGAGAAGACTCTGGGGTCCCACAATTGTGTGTATGTGTGTGCGCGTGTGTGTTAGTTACTGGGAACTGACCACAAGATTTTCTTGTAACACCACACCCAGCTCCCACAATCCCTTTCAAGTGCACATCCCCAAAGATGCAAAGATCTCTCACTAGGCTCTTCCTAGTTTTTTTTGTTTTTTGTTTTTTGTTTTTTTGTTTGTCTTTTTTTTATACGGGAGATTAAACCCAGGGGTATTTTATGCCCCCATTTTATTTTTTATTTTGAAACAGGATTTCATTAAGTGGCTGAGAGCCTCGCTAAATTGCTGAGGCTAACCTTGAACCTGCAATCCTCCTGTTTCAGCTTCACAAATACTGGTATTATAGGAATGCTCCACCACACCCAGATGACTTTGCTTATTAAGAGGTCCAACCACCTCTCAATAGTGCCACTGTGGATCTAGTCTTTCATTGTTTAGCCTTTTGGGGGACATTTTAGTTTCAAAGTATTGCCTATATCATGATTTTTTATCAGAAGTTCTCAAGCTAGAGTATGCTTTAATTATAACTGAGTAGCATAGAATTTTTCTTCATAAATATTTATCCCTTAGTATCCATGAAAATAGCAAATTCATTGTCTTATTTATTTCACACTGAGGAAGATTATTTGACTTGAGCTTTAGAATGTGAATGAAAGTTTGTCAACCCTTACAAGATTCCTGGGTTTCCATACACCTCTTTGTCAGCTTCCATTTCATTCCTGAGAATCAGATGACCTAAGAAGCTGCTGCTGCTCAACCAAAGTCCAGAATGGGTACAAATGGTACAGACAGCAACTCAATCAGCTTATCAAAGCTGTTCCAGCCATTCCTCAGATGTGTGATTAAGAAATTCATCTTAAGGCAGGAAGATCACGGTGCCAGGCCATCCAGTGGTAACTTAGCAAGATCCTATTTTAAAACAAGAATTAAAATGTCTGGGATTGTAACACAGGATATCAACAGGTTTGTAATGGAAAACAAAAATGAGTACCATAAAACATCTCAATTTTGTACGTAAGGACAATGCAGAAGAAAAACCAAGTACAATTAGAGAGAAAGTGAAAGGTCATATGTTTTCTCTCATTTGCAGAAGCTAGGGAGTAATCAGGATACCACAGGGACTTCAGATAATGGAGGAGAAACTGCAGTGGAGCCAGGGAGGTGGTCTAGGGAGAGGGGGGATCAATGAAGGAAACACTTTTATCTACATTATGCACATATGTGAGAATATCAGTGTCAGTCTCAATATCCTGTATGGGGAAGGAGAGGAGTAGAGAGGAAGGCTGGGAAAGCCCATCAAGTGCTATGCTTATATATGCTACTATCACTAGGAATTATTTTATGATATCAGTCTATAATGCAACAATAAATATATATATAAAACCCCTACAATTAGTATATGAAATAAAGAAGCATTTTTCTTCAATCATATTGGAAAATTGTTAGTTTGACCATACACAGTATTAGTGAGGTTATGGGAAGTTAAGATCATATAGCTTTGTTGAAAATGTCAATTATTACAGCCTTTTTAGGACACAAATTTGTAATATATGTTGACATAAAAATTTACAAACCAGAGCCTCAAAATTTCCACCTCTAAGACTGTATCTTAAAAAAAAAAAAAGCTTTGTGCACAAATACGAATTCATCTACAAATCTATTGTAGCTATGCATGTGAGAACCTAAATAAATATTCTTGCCCCTTTGCAAGCACATAAATTTTCCTTCTCCCAAGTTGTGATAGTCAGGTGTTTGGGATTGGAGCAGTGAGAATGCAGACTGAAACAACTGCCAACTTGATATTATTTTATGACAGGCAATCATATGAAATTACATTTCTTGGTTACAAATTCTTCTGATGGTTCATTGGAGCTGAAGGTCAACATTTAGTTAGTTAACTGGTGAAGAGCATAGTTTAGAATAAGATTTTCTGAGTTTTGAATCCTTAAATCACATCTTCCTAGCAGTATGTTCTTGAAAAAATTATTTTGCTTTTTCCCCTTTGCCTATAAAGTAGGGATAATAATGTATCTTGTTGATGAAATTTTCTTGTGCACGTTTATGTCCCTCAAACTTCTTAAATCGAAGTCTTTCTTGGTGTGTTTATTGTACTACAACAACATACCACAGATCTTCTAATTTATAAAATATAGAAAGATGTCTCATGGTTCTGGAGGTTGGAAATTCAAATGTGAAGGCATCCCCAGTCTATTGTTTGGTGGGGGCTGCTCTCAGCTTCCTAGATTACACTCAGTTGCTTCATCATCCACAGGGGATGGATGCTGTGTCCTCACAAGGCAGAAGAGAAATACCACTTTCTCAAGCCCCTTTCAAAAAATTCTAATTCCATATATCATTATTCTCATTTCTCATCAGTTATCATCCCCCTAAAATCCCCATTTCATGATACTCTCACATTGGTCATTAAGTTTAAATACAGGGATTTTGGAGGACACATTGAGACCATATCAAAACACTGACCCCTAATACAATGATATTAGGACATAGAGCCTCATGTGGAAATTAGGTTGAGATGAGCTAGTAACTTAGAGCCCCATGATGAGATTAGTCTATTAAGAGAAGACAGTATTTTTTATTCCTTATGAAGATACAACAGAAAAGCAATTCTCTGCAGACAAAGAAGAGTGATTTTATCAGACACCAAATCATCCAACACCTTGATTTTAGACCACCCACCACCACCACCATCACCAGCCTACAGAATCCTGAGAAATAAATGTCTGTTGGTTAAGCCTCCCAGCCAGTGACATGTAATGAATATATTTCTAGAGATTGTAGGACATTTTGTATTCAATTGGAAGGAAATATTTTCCTCAATAAAACCAAGCATTATATTTTATCTGGTCTTTACAGAGAACCAGAAGAAAGAAATTTTTATCATTAAGTTTGAAGGATTAGCATTGAACTCTCTTCTATATAGCTCTTATATGTATTATCCAATTATTATAGTATGCCTTATTATATAGACTGCTATCTTCAGAGGAAGTTAATGGATTTCTGTGCAGTTCTGAATTTAAAAATAATTTATTGCTTCAGAGTTTACAAATATTATTGCTCATTATTTAGTTTTTATCTTTAACACATGTGATTCCTCTGAAACTCATTTGTAAAAACAATAGTGTTAAAAAAAAAACCCAAAAAAACCCTACTGACTACAGTCCATTAAGTTCCATATTTAAGTCCATTAAGTACTGGCTCTAGTATGTGCCTAAAAAATTGTTTCTACATATTTTGGTTTTCTAATCTTATTATTTTTCTGTTTCTGGTGCTACTAATTGAACTAAGACCTTCTACAAACTAAACATATGATTTCCATTGAGTTTTATCTCCAACCAGTCCTTAGATGAAACTTATCCATCCTCGCTTTCCCTTCTACAAGTGTATATTTAGGTTTATGATATACATGCTATGTATCCCTAATAAAGAAATCCAAACTTCAAAATGGTACAAAATTTCAAATTTTTGAGCACCATTAGGATGCCACAAGAGGAAAATTCCACACCATCAGCTTTGTTTGGTCTGTATAAATATTAAGCATTTTGAGTAAAGGAGAGTCAAGCTGTACTAGTTTCCATGCTGGGTTCTAGCAGTGCAAAACTCCAAGGCATGTCCTCTCCTTGAAGTTCTTTAGACCCTAACACAGATATCTGTATCAACTGTTATTAAATAATCTCCAAAGATGACTTTTTAAAAGCATGATCAAAATACTGTGGGAGCCCAGAGAAAGGAAATACCTGGCAGCAAGGAAGAATTCAAAGAGAAATACAATTTATCTAGATATGAAGGATGGATAGTGTGCCAAGAACGATACTATCAGGAAGAAAATGGCACTACAGTCAAAGGAAAGCAGATATGCAAAGCATAAATTTCCTCAATCTCATAACATAAATATCAGTGATTAACATTTCAGTATATGCATTTCAGAATTGTTTTCTATGCATAAATGCACATTTTTAAAACAAATATCATGGCATCTATGTGAAATACTCTGTAAATAGTGGTACCATCAATTAATCCCTTTATTTGAAATTCAGGGGTTTTTTTGCCACCTGAAAATCCTTGTGTTAAATATACTGTGCCTACATTTTTGTGTTCTTGTCTGACTACTAGAATAAGTTTCTAGATGTAGATTTTCTGAGCAAATAATAACATACATTTTAAAAGTTTAAAAAAGGTCTATTAAATATTCCCTTTCAGAAAGCAATTTACATTCTTACCAGCAGTCTCTTTCCCTGTAGCCTTTAAAATGATTAATATTTTTATTTTTTCCTGACAATAGGCAAATATGATATCTCACTGTTTAATTTGCATTCCTTTGATTACTTATGAGGTTGAGCACTTTCATGTTTATTGTAAGTTGCCTTTTCTGTCAAATTTTCTATTGGGGTGTTTGTAGTTTTTATGCTTGATTTTAAAATGCTCTAGGACCTTTCTGTTTAAGCAAAGAACAAGACAACAATTGGAGTTAGTTATTTACCCACAAAAAAGGTATAAAGGCAGCTCAGAAATGCTTAAGGTGTGAAAAACAGGAACACTGCAAGGACTCAGGTAAAAATAGAAGTGTGTGCAAATATTTGATGGAAAAGTCATAGCTGTACAAACTTAGCAAAGGCATGTCATGATGAAGTTAAGGCATGAACAAACTGGATGCTTTCAAGGATCCAGAGGAATGAAGCAATTGGAATTGAGAAATTTTGTCCATGTAAATGCAAAAAAAAATGTATATTTTTGAGTTTAGGAGAAGAGAACTTTGGGGTATGGCAGCAGGTAGTTAAACATGTCAATTTTCTATAACTTCCTTTTCTCTAAAAATTTGTGTGAAAGTAAACAACAAAATGCAAAATTACCATAACCTTGAAAACTGTAATAGATATCAGAAACCTACTAAACTTCAAAAGAAATAAAACACAAAAAAATTTATACAAGAATAACACATATGCACCCTGAATATTAGTTTCTCAAAATGCAATCACCTTACTCTACAGAAAGTGAGCCACCAGTATTTGGGAGACTTGAGACAGGAGGATTGCAGCTTTGAGGACAGCCTTAGTAACTTAGTGAGACTCAGAAATCCAGGGAGACCCTATTTCAAAAAAAATAATAATTAAAAGGGCCAAGAGTATAGCTTTGAGGTAGAATGCCCCTAGGTTCAATCCAAAATTCCTAGTATCACACATACACACACACACACACACACACACACACACACACACACACACACACCACACACGTAAAGAAAGTGAGCACCCTTCCATGAAATTTGCATGAGTGATTTTTATTAAGAAATTATAATAAGATATACTATTCAGTAACCATCATCACAATCAATAATTAGAGAATTTTCATCACACTCAAATCTCCCTCATTCCTTTTTCTTTGTAATACTATAGGTTAAATTACTTTCTAAAAATTAATTGTATAAACATAATGATAAAAAATCTACTCTTTTATAACTAGTTGTCTTTGCTCAAGATGGTATTTTTGAGATCAATCCATGTTGCTGCATACATCAAATTTTATGTAGCAATAAATTTTTTAGTACCAAATAATAGTTGATGGTACAGATATACCATAAACTATCCATTAATCTTACCAAAGGCATTTGGATTTTTCACAGTTGGGGCTACCATGAATATAAAGTCTATATATGCATGCACAGATCTTTGTGTGGATATACTCTAAGAGTATTTATTCTAAGAGTACAATAGAAATTGATCCTATGTTAGTATGATTTCAATTTTAAAAAAGTCAATTTCCCTAAATAACATTACCATTTTACTTTCATCAGAAATATGTAAATTCAGTTCTTTCCTATTCTTACCAACACTTGGTATGGTTAGCCTTTTTAGTTGTAGTTATTCTAATGGTTGTATATTGATTTTCACTTACATTTCCCTGATTATTAATGTTGTAGACCATCGCAGGTCTGAACTTGCCATCTAGGTATCCTATATCTTGATTGTTAAATGTTTTCTAAATGTATTCTTGCTTCTTGTTTGTGTTTTCTTAGTATTATCTAAAGGTTCTAGAGGCAAGTTATTTGTTCAGTGTATATATTGTAAATCATTTCTCCTGGTCTGTGGCTTGTTTTCTTTATTTTTGGAATAGAATTTAATAACAACATCCACATTATCAATCTTTTCCTTTTATACTTTGTGTCCAATGGAAGAAAGCTTTGTCTATCTAAGGTAAAAAAAAAAAAAAAAGAAAAAAGAAAAAAAAAGTACCTATATAGTCATTACCTGATTTTTTAGAGTTTTACATGTAGATCTATTACAAATTTTGAGTTAATTTTGGCATATGGTATTAGGTAAAGGTCAATGATGCTTTATTTGGTTTTATTCATATAAGGTAAGAAGTAATGAGAATCTAGAAGAGGATGGCTTACCTCAGCTTAAAAAAACTTGAATCTCTGGGTTCAATTATATACAATATAACAATACCTAAAACCCTGGTGTTATTGTGAAATGCATGGGTTAAAATACATTGAGGAAAACAAAGTAATGTTTACACAGAATAAATAGTTTATTGAGAGCTTGTTTAGAGGTCCTACCAGGGGAGCACAAATACTTATATGTCTTTGACCAAAGAACAGTCAGTTCTCTCTCATGGAAGGTAGTCCTCTTTGACCAAGCCCGGTATGCAGCTTAGGGAGCGATGCAAATGGACCAGTGATGGAGAAACTGGATACCTACCTCATCAGCTAGATCAGACTAATCAACCTTTGGGATCAATAGGGTGATAGGTATCAAAGCCAGATCGCCCTCACACCAAGTGATATGTGCATGTATGAATGTATCACTTTGAATCTCACTATGATGTCCAATTACAGTGCATCAATAAAAGTAAAAAAAAAAAAAAAAAAGGAACAGGATCAGTTTAACTGAAAACTCTATACCACTAGATCCAGAAGAGATTTAAATATGGAAACAAAGGTAAAAATCTCAGATAATTGTCTTAATAAGAAAAGTTTAAGGTTCAATATAAAATTGATTAAATATAAAGCAGAGAAAATCATTAAATAAACTGAATGTAAATGTCACATTATACCTGGAAAAAAGAAACCAAGCATAGAGTAAATCTGAAGCTAAAAATATAAACATATCAAACCAGGAAAATAAGCCAGGTGTGGTGGCATATGTCTGTACTCCCAGTATTCAGGAATCTGAAACAAGAGAATTGCAGTTTTTAGACCAGTCTCAGCAACTTGGAGAAGACCTCAAAAACTTAGTAAAATCCTGTTTCAAAATAAAAAATAAAATAGAACTGGGGATGCTAAGGTTGTAGATCATAGGTAGAATGCCCCTGGGTTCAATACTGGGTATCACACAAAAAAGAAAAAAAAAAAGGAAAGGAAAAGAAAAAGATAAAATAGGAAAATAACTATAGATGAGAAAGGAAAATAATAGTGTGTTATATTTTTCATCTTCTTTGGAAAGATTACATAATATATTATTTTAACTGAGGAAAAGAAATATTTCTTTTAATTTTGTTACTTAAAAATATTAAAGTAAGCCAGGCATGGTAGTGCACACCTATAATTCCTGTACCTGGGAGATGGAGACAAGAGGGTTTTAGGTTTGAGGACGAAGTAAGCAATTTTGCAAGACTCTCAGCGACTTAGCAGGACTCTGCTTCAAGAAAAGAAAAAAAAGGCTGGAGGTATAGTTCATAGGTAGAATGCCCCTGGGTTCAATCCTAGTACCACACACAAAAAAAAAGTTAAATAACAGAGTTATGAAGAGTTTGTATTGCTGCCAAACAACTATAGAAAGAGAACAAAAAAAATTGTGTCTTACATTCTCGAAAAGAGAGAAAAATAATAGAAATAATTAAAATCTTAAAACAAGATCAGATTAAATATAATTAATGCAAATCTTCTAAATCCCATTAATAAATTTAAGAAGACTATCACATTTTTGTCAATAAATAAAATTCAAACACATTTTGATGCAGATTTCTTGAATTTAGGTCCTTTACACATACAAGAAGTTGGAGGAGTTTTAGTTGTTTGTTTGCTTTTGCCGTAGACACAAAGTAAACAATTGAGCAAAAGAATCACAACTCAACATTCAGATATCTTTGACCATTCACTATCTGTTTACAATAGGTAAATTAATACATGGCCATAGTTTCATCAACTATAATATAAAAATAATTTTACCTGTCTCATAGAGTTGTTCTAAGGGTAATCTAAGAGAAAAGATGTGCTGAAGATATTACCCATCTATACTAAGGGCTACAGTAATATTTTTATGCAATGAAATTTAAAAACTGAAAGTTTGAAAGAGAGAAAATACTCCTAAATGTGAAAACCTCACCTGGATGTTATGGATCGACATGCCTAATTGGGAGATATCTGACACTCTGATAAGATTCTTCCTAAGCTCATTAGACATATGCTGAAATAGTGCAGAGATCCAAGGTCTAGTTGGAAGGCTTTAACATCATTAAAGCCTGATTACACCTATGTGTTTGGTCTGCTGCAAGGATAGAATTTTGGCATGGAAGAGTTCAGCTTTCAAAGACAAAACCAGCTGTTCCACTGACTGATGAAAAATTTCAAATGTTTTCCAAAGGGAAGCCTAGAACAGCTCTCTATTATTCTTGAATAAACATATATAATTGTCTTCTCTTTAAGAAAATACAAAGATGTGCTAAGTAATTACTTGTATGCGAAAAGGCTCTATTTACCAGGGTAGCTGGAATCCCTGATTTGAATGGGTGGGCTTGAAATGAAGGGAAAGTGTAAAGTGTGAGGTCCAGTGGCCCATTTAGCTTCCATTCTGATTATGGACTGATTAATTCCTTTCAGGGAAATGCATTCCACATTTGAAAGCAGAGCAGTACAAAGGCAAAAAGAGAAATAATGTAATAGGCAAGTTACATTTATGACATAGGACTTTAGGCAGATGTTTTCCAGACTGAGAAAAAGAAAGGTTGAGGGTATTTAAAACATGTAAAAATCTGATTCTAGAGAGTTTTGAACATGACTTCGGGAAGATGGCAAGGGAGTGAGACACGTCTCAAGAGGCGCTGTGAGCTCAATTCAAATCAGCCGTGGAAGCAGCTTTTTGACATAAGGAAAAAAGCAACAAAAGGGTGAAAAATGCTGTGAAAACTGAATTACAGCTGATCAGAATCCGGAAGGCCGACCAGGGAGAGCAAAGAAGCCCGTCTCTGTGGCGGCGGCGCCACGCTGCTGAGTGGAAGCCACCATTGAGCCAGCCCCAGGCATGTGGTCTACTAAGAAAGAAATATACAACAACCCTCTGCATCCTCACTGACCAGAGGTGGAGTGAGTGACTCCTGAACTCCTCATCCTAGCCAAGCGGCATATCGAGGCACCTTCGACAGAGACTGGAATGCATGGTACGGCCATCTTAAGCTCGTGTAGGGCCGTCCCAGCACACCTCTCCCTACAGAGCTGGAGAAGCGATAACTGTACTGCAGAGCCTGAATCAAAACTGCCACAGGAGCAGCTTCTTGGCGGAAAGAAAGAGAAGAAAAGCAGCATAAAAGTGAGTAAAGCAACAGGGGCAGTTGGTCGGAATCTAGAGAGCAGACCAGGGAGAACGGGGGAGCCGGCCTGTGCGAGGCAGTAACAGCCTCCATTTTGTCGGCTGCCCACAGCAGCAGAGATCTACCCAAAAGATCTGCAGAGGCCAAATCAGGTCTGTTCTTACAAACTTGCAGGGATTTTTATTTTGCTTCTTGCCGGCGTTCCTTGTTTTCTGGGTTTATTGCTTTGTTTTGTTTCACTTTTACTCTGTTTTCACTTTGCATTGCTTTGATTTATGTATGTTTGTTTGGAGGATTGGTTGCTTTGTTAGCTTTTGCTAGACCCTACAAGTCAACACCCGAAACCCACCAAAGACACCAATAGAGCAGGCAGAAGAAATACCAGAGTAATTGCAACTCAGTACAATCTACCATTCACAGAGAGAAAATAAAAATAAGAAACCTGTAAACTCAGAGAAAGTGTGCAAGAGCAGCAAAGTTATAAATTTAAGAACAGGGAAACCATGGGAAGAAGAAATATCAAAGAAACAATGAGCCAACACAACCCCACAGTAACAGAACTCAATGATACTGAATGCCAGAGCTTACCAGAAGATCAATTCAACTCTTTAATAATAGAAATGATACAAAACTTCCAGAAAGAATGCAGGGAGAACTGGAAGGAAATAAAAGAACAAATAAACAAAGAATCTGACACCCTGAGCAGGAATCATAGCGAAGCCTTGAGGGAAGTGAAAGATGAAATAATAGAAGTGAAGGCATCAATACAAACTATAAACAATAGATTGGACCACATGGAAAACAGAATATCACTCCTAGAAGATGATCATTCCAAAAATGAATCCATTATACATAATCTAGAAAAAAAATTTGACAGTATGAATCTGACATTGATGAGATCTGGGCCAATTTTAAAAGAGCTCACCTAAGAATAATACCCATAGAAGAAGGATTAGAAGTTGAAATTAATGGAATAAACAACCTTTTCAAAGAAGTAATATCAGAGAATTTTCCAAACATAGAGAAGTTGACACACAGGTACAGGAAACATATAGAACCCCCTTCAGACAAGACCAAAGAAGAGGTTCACCACGCCACATAATAATCAAGATGACTAATGTAGAAGCTAAGTAAATAATTCTAAAGGCAACAAAAGTAAAAGGCCAAGTGACATTTAGAGGCAAACCAATTAGAATCACTCCAGACCTCCCAAACCAAGTCATGAAAGCCAGGAGGGGCTGGAGTAGCATATTCCAAACTTTGAAAGAAAATAACTTACAGCCAAGATTCTCCTACCCAGCAAAAGTCTGTCTCAAAATTGACAGGGATACAAAAACCTTCCATGACAAACACAAACTGAAAGCATTTATGTCTTCCAAACCAGCACTAGAGAAAATACTCAATGAGATTAACTACAAAGAACTAATAAGTAAACATCAGAACCAGAAGCAAAATAATTTCCAGGAAGCAAACAACTAAGCAAAGAAGAACAAACACTACTGCAAACAGAAGTTAAAACCCAAAATGTTAGGAGTTAAAAATCATCTCTCAATAATCACACTGAATATATATGGTCTCAACTCCCCAATAAAAAGGCACAAGATGGCAAAATGGATCAAAACTCAGAATCCATTTATATGCTGCCTGCAAGAAACACACCTTACAAACAAAGATTCCCACAAACTAAACGTGAAGGGCTGGAGTAAGGTAATTCATGCCAATGGAACTCAAAGACAAGCAAGAGTAGCAAGTATGATATGGGATAAATTAGATTTCAAGCCTAAGCTCATCAAAAGAGACAAAGAAGGTCACTTTTTACTAGTAAAAGGAATAATCCAGCAAGAGGAAATAACAATTATCAACATCTATGCCCCAAATATAGGTGCAGACACTTTCATAAAACAAATTCTACATGATATAAAATCACACATAGATCCCAATACACTAATACTAGGAGACTTTGATACTCCTCTCACAACACTAGACCGATCTTCTAAAAAAAAGGTCAGTAAAGACACTTCAGACCTAAATAATACCATAAACCAAATGGACCTGTTAGACATATACAGAATATTTCACCCAACTACAGCTGAATTCACATTTTTCTCAGCTGCCCATGGAACCTTCTCCAAAATAGACCACATTCTGGGCCACAAAGTGAGAACTGGCAAATTCAAAAAATGTAACATAATTCCCTGCATCTTTTCAGACCACAATGGAGTGAAACTAGAAATCAACTCTAAGAAGAGCCAGAGTAACCATGTAAACACATGGAGACTGAACACCACATTGCTGAATGAGGAATGGGTCATAGAAGAAGTAAGGGGGGAAATTAAAAAATTCCTAGAAACCAATGAAAACAGAGACACAACATATCAAAATCTCTGGGACACCTTAAAAGCAGTACTAGGAGGAAAATTTATAGCACTGAGTTCCCATATAAGAAGAACGGAAACTCACCAAATAAATAACCTAATGACACAGCTCAAAGCCCTTGAAAAACAAGAACAGTCCAACCCCAAAGCCAGTAGAAGACAGAAAATCCTGAAAATCAGAGCAGAAATTAATGAAATAGATAATAAAAAAAAACAATACAAAAAATCAACAAAACCAAAAGCTGGTTTCTTGAAAAAATAAGCAAGATAGATAAACCATTGGCCAACCTAACCAAAAGAAAGAGAATCAACCCAAATTACCAAAATAAGAGATGAAAAAGGTGATAATATTACCACCTACAGTGTGGAAATACAGAGGATCATCAGAAACTATTTTGAAAAACTATATTCCAACAAAATGGAAAACCTGGAAGAAATTGACAATTTTTTAGATACATACAACCCTCCTAAATTGAGTCAAGAAGATATAGAAAACTTAAATCAACCAATAAAAATCAAAGAAATAGAAACAGCAATAAAAAGTTTACCATCAAACAAAAGCCCAGGGCCAGATGGTTTTCCAAGTGAATTTTATAAAACATTTATGG
>PVLC010037752.1:0-15117 GCA_004027655.1 Graphiurus murinus
TACCGCCAAAAAAAAAAAAAAAAAAAGGCTGGGGGTGTAGCTCAGAGGTAGAATGCCTCTGGGTTTAATCCCTAGTAGCACACACACAAAAAATAAATAAATAAAAATAAAATTATTATTTTGAGACAAGGTCTATGTTGCCCAGGCTGGTTTGAATTTGTAATCCTCCTGCATCAGCTTCCCAAGTAGCTAGGATTAGGCATGCACCACTATGCCCAGCTAGTTTAATCCTTTGACTATTCTCCCAAGACAGTACCTACCGATCTGCCAAAGCAAATTCTTTGTTCTTGGTGATTTCCCCACCATACTTCTTTACTGCCATCTTGAAGGCCACCTAAATACAAAGGAAAAAAATATCTGATTGCTTAAGAACATATAATCACATATGAAAGCTAAAAGGTAGAGAAAAATAAAAAGTACTTCTTTTTTTTTGTGTGTGTGTGTGTGGTGGTGATGCTGGGGATTAAACCCAGGGTCATTCTACTCCAAGCTATACCCCCAGCCCTATTTTGTATTTTCCTTATTTCCTTGCAGCACTGGGGATTGAACTCAGGGGCATTCTACCTCTGAGCTATACTCTCAGTCCTATTTTTTTATTCTTTATTTTGAAACAGGGTCTCACTAAGTTGCAGAGGGCCTCACTAAGTAGCTGAGGCTGGCTACGAACCTGGATCCTCCAGTCTCAGCCTCCCAAGTACTGGGATTACAAGCATGGGCCACCACACCTGGCTTGTATTCTTTATTTATTTATTTATAAATAAAGGTACAGGGGGTTGAACTCAGGGGCATTCTACCTCCGAGCTATACCCCCAGCCCTATTTTTTATTCTTTATTTTGAAACCGAGTCTCACTAAGTTGTGGAGTGCCTCACTAGGTAGCTGAGGCTGGCTGCCAACCTGGATCCTCTGGTCTTAGCCTCCCAAACGCTGGGATTACAAGCATGCGCCACCACACCCGGCTTATTCTTTATTTTGAGGCAGGGTTTCACTAAGTTGTGGAGGGCCTTATTAAGTAGCTGAGGGTGGGCGTGAATTTACAATCCTCCTGTCTCAGCCTCCCAAGTGCTGGGATTACAAGCGTGCACCACCACACCCGGCTCTAAAAACTACATCTAAAAGCTGTTTCCAGCCATGGCCCTTACCTCAGCCTGCATTCTCCAGAAGTCAGCCTCTTTTGAACTGTTCACCTCACAATTAATGACAAGAATATCTGGCAGATGGCGGATATTGCGGGTCTGAATCTGAGAAGACAAAACAAACAAGAAATGGCAGGGAGTCTATAGGAAAAGAAACCTGGGTATACAGCGTCAAACTGGGTTTCCTCCCACTCCCCACAGATCCCTGGGTAGCAGTGCTAACCAAAGGAGCCCCATGTGAGACCACAGCTGGGTCCCCAAGATGGCAGGACTCTAATCCAGTCCAACACCTACTCACCGTAGGCTGGTACTTCTCACAGTTGTCACACCAGGCCTGTGTATTCTGTTCTAGGCAGATGCTTCGCTTTAACACCTGAGCAAAGTCGTAGTTCTTCCCAGTTTTATCTGAAGGGAAACTGGACACTTCACTCCAGGTTCTCCCCTCTACCCAAGCCCCTCACTAATGTTAC
The DNA here is from genome assembly GCA_004027655.1 of Graphiurus murinus. Lineage (NCBI taxonomy): Eukaryota > Metazoa > Chordata > Mammalia > Rodentia > Gliridae > Graphiurus > Graphiurus murinus. The sequence continues at coordinate 1,606 of PVLC010037752.1, forward strand.
AAGACATCTGGGGGAGCCTTCCCACCCAGCTGCAGGGTATACCACAGTTACTACCCTCAGGGTAGGAGAGTGTGAAGAGTAGCGTGGATGAGGCTCGCACAGTCTCACTGCCACAGCGGCAGAGGCTGCAGTTTTCCATCTCACAGCTGAACAGCTGCCCGATGACAGAGTCCCCCGATGAACAGAAGCTGCTGAGAGTGTGAAGGGCAACATATGCACACTGAGGGAGGGAGGAGACCTTGGAAGTCCCAGAGGGGCCTGTCATGGTGGTTTTAATCATTCCTGTCCAATTCCGTACCTGCCTCCAGCACCTCGATAAGCCTGGGGTACTTCCAGCTCCTGCATATCCTGATGCAGCTGAGTAAGAATAAAGCGATTCCATCGCTGAATGAGCCTGGCCAGATTGCCCTTGCCTGAGGCCTCATCTGAGTCGGCCAGGATCAGACCAAGGGCTGAGGCCTCAGGAATCGTACGGAATGCCCGAAGAAAATTACTGCCCTGGAAAGGAGTATGTTGATAGAAAGGGGTTATTTTCTCTTTTGTAGCCACGTGCATAGAGATGTTCCTACCTACTGTCCACCTCCCTTTCCTTTTTTTTTGCAGTGCTGGGGATTGAACTCAGGGGCATTCTACCTCCGAGCTATACCCCCAGCCCTATTTTTTATTCTTTATTTTGAAACAGGGTCTAAGTTGCGGAGGGCCTCACTAGGTAGCTGAGGCTGGCCGCGAACCCGGATCCTCCAGTCTCAGCCTCCCAAATGCTGGGATTACAAGTGTGCGCCACCACACCCGGCTCTCCCTTTCCCTTTTAAGTGTCCCAGGTCTCTAAGCACTGACCTGGCAAGGGTCACCACGAGAGAGGTCCAACATATGGAAGAGGAAGCCCAGCTCACATGCCAGGCAGAACTCCTTCTGGCAAAGGTGGTTCTGGATTAGACAGCGAACAGGCTCCAGGAAATAGAGCACCTGGAGGGAAGAGCAGGAGAACTGGTGCAGGAGGCTGGGGACGGGGGAGAGACCGGGAGGTTCAGTGAGCCACTGGAGAACACAAAGCAGGACTCCACCACACAGTGGGGTTCACAGAGATGTGAAGGTGTGCAGGCAAGAAAGGATGGTAGATGAGACCAAAGTTCAGTGGACTTGGTTAAAGACACCTGGAAAGAGTAAAGTAGGGACTGAGAGGTAATGAGGAAGAAGAAAGGCAGCAGGCAGGGTTTTTGTTGTTTTGGGTACTGGAGATTGAACCCAGGGGTGTTCTACATCTAAGCTACACCCCAAGTCCTTTTGTGTGTGTATATGTGGTGCCGGGGACTGAACCCAGGAACATTCTACCTTCAAGATGTATCCCCAGCCCCATTTTATTTTTAATTTGGAAACAGGGTCTCACTAAGTTACTGAGGGCCTCATTAAGATGCTGAGGCTGGCTTTGAACCTATGATCCTCCTGTTTCAGCCTCCCAAATACTGGGGTTAAAGGCACGTGCCACCATGCCTAGCTTATTTATTTTGAAACAGGGTCCCACTGAGTTGTTGAGGCTGACCTTGAACCTGTGATCTTCCTGTCTCAGCCTCCCAAGTACTGGAACTACAGATGTGTACCACCATGCCTGGTGGCAACAAACATTCTAGTCATAGAATACCCAGCCCTTACCTGGATCATGCAATTACAGTAGGCATTGGGGATGTGAGGCTCTAATCCAGCAAACAGGGTCTTATTGTAGTGTTTGAAGTCAAAGTCCTCCAGCCCTAGCTTGGAATATTTGATGGTTACCTAAAGTAGAAACAGTCTGAGCAGGACAAGGATATCCTTAGAGTCCCCCAAATCTTTCCAGTAGCCATGGCCTTTCCTAAGACCTCCCTCCTAGGTCCAGAGTATAAGTGAAGGCTCTTTTTTTTTTGCGGTACTAGGGATTGAACTCCGGGGCATTCTACCTCTGAGCTATACCCCCAGCCCTATTTTTTATTCTTTATTTTGAAACAGGGTCTCACTAAGTTGCAGAGTGCCTCACTAGGTAGCTGAGGCTGGCCGTGAATCTGGATCCTCCGGTCTCAACCTCCCAAATGCTGGGATTACAAGCGTGGGCCACCACGCCCGGCCATGAAGGCTTCTTGACTGTATCCTTCGGTCCTTTCTCATGTGACACCCATCCCAGGGCACCTTTCCCCACATCCCACAGGGCCCCTGCCTTGGTGTCCCCCGCACCTTGCGGTATTTCTTGGAAACCAAATGGAGATGTGGCTCCTCTTCCCGCCCTATAGGTGACTCAGTGACCTGGCTGAAGCTGTCAAATTCACTGTCTGACTCCTTTAGCCGGTAAGGAATCTAGGGTTTTAAAAAAAGAGGTAACTCTGTTGTATGTCCTAATCATCTTTAGTTTCCACCTCACTTTATCCTAATACTGAAACAGCCACCAAATCCTGTGCCTTCTATTTTCATGGTGTTCTCTGCATCCACTGCTTCTTTTTTTATTTCTATACCATCTCTCTACTCCTCAGCTGGGTAACTGTAATGGCTTACACACTGCTCTCCCTGAAGCACTCTTTTCAGCTACCAACTAACCCTCCCAGAAAGCTGTTTTCAATACATGACTTCTTCTACTATACACTACACAGCCTGGTCCTTTCTAACCTTGACCTCTTGCTACTTCCCTTTTGCTAACTGCTGCTCCAGCCAGACTGGTATGCTTAGATGCCCAACAAGATTTTGCATTTATTCCTCTTGAGATCTTCAATAACACTCTCTCTTATCTCAAATATTCCCTATTATCTTCTTTTTTTTGCGGTACTGGGGATTGAACTCAGGGGCATTCTACCTCCAAGCTACACCCCCAGCCCTATTTTTTATTCTTTATTTTGAAACAGGGTCTCACTAAGTTTCGGAGTGCCTCACTAGGTAGCTGACCCTGGCCACAAACCCGGATCCTCCGGTCTCAGCCTCCCGAATGCTGGGATTACAAGCATGCGCCACCACGCCTGGCTCCCTATTATCTTCTACTTACCCCATCTCACCTATCCAGCTCAATATCTACCTCTTCCATTATGCTACCCTTGAACACTCTAGCCCAGAATAACATTTCCCCTCTGAAGAGCTCTGGCATTGAATGCTTATAACATTCCTTTCCTTTGGCAGTTAACAATAGGACTTTTATTTGTTTATTTTTTTGTGTGGTACTGGAGATTCAACCCAAGGGCATTCTACCTTCAAGCTACACCCCCAGCCCGATTTTATTCTTTTCTTTTGAAACAGGGTCTCACTAAGTTTCAGAAGGCTTCACTAAATTGCTGGGGCTGGCCGTGAATCTGCAATCCTCCTGTCTCAGACTCCCATGTACTGGGGTTACAAGCATGTGTTACCACACCTGGCTCTTTTTTTTTTTTTTTTGTACTGGGGCTTGAACCCAGACACATTCTACCTCCAACCTACATCCTCAGCCCTATTTTATTCCTTATTTGGAAACAGAGTCTCACTGAGCTGCTGAGAGCCTTGCTAAGTTGCTGAGGTTGGCTTTGAACCTGTGATCCTCCTTTCTCAGCTTCCCAAATACTGGGATTATAAGCATGTACCACCATGCCCAGCTAATGTCTTATCTTCAACCAAATACTAAACTTCCTAAGGATCTAAGGACAAGGACTCCTAACGTTGATGTTTTTGAATCCTAACATCAGGCACTGTTCCTTCAATTCAGCATGCCCTCAAAAGCCCTGCCAACTTCCTGAAAACAAAAAACCAAAAAGGAAAATTATAAGAGGAACATCAGTGAGCTGGGGTGGGGGCTCTTTCCCCTTTGAACACACCTGATTTCGCAGCCTGGTGCGGGGGTTGGGTGCATATCCAATGAAGCCCACTTTCTTCATAGTGCGCAGAATCTCTGCATCCACAGGTGGTGCTCGCCTGTAATTCAGTACAACTCTAGGGCTTGAAGGGTCATGGTGTCTACCCATCTACTCCCCAACCCTCAAGGGTCCAGTAAAAAACAAATATTGACAGTAAACAAAAATCAGGAGAGTGGTACAATAATAGAAAATTTGGGTATCTTGGCCTTTCCCCCCTCCCTCCTTTGGCCCAGAGGAGAGGTACAACCTGGGAGCTGGAGCAGAGTTGGCAGCAGGCCAATCAGAGAGAAGTGTGTCAGTGGTGAGTGGAACAGGGATGAGGGAAAGAGGCAGCAGGTCCTGGCTCCAGTCCAGGGGAGGCAGTGAGTCCACCAGACACGGCAAAGCAAATTCAGTCTCACGGGAGTATGGGTTGAAGGAAGGCTCAGGGGAATCAGTCCAGAGGTGCACACAGCCCTCAGAATCCCCAAAGGCCAGGGCCTGCTTGCTGGCTGACACATCAAATGTCATTAGCAGAGGTCCCACAGGATTTACATGAAAGATGTCTGCTGGGTTGGCCAAGCCTGTGGGCTCACAAAACTGGCATTGCCCTAGGAGAAAGGAAAAAGCTCACTTAGGCCTGAGGAGTGGAAGGGAGACTTCCTTTTATGCCTTTTCTTTTCTTTTTTGGTACTAGGGATCAAATCCAGGGGCATTCTATCTCTAAGCTGTATATACTCCCAACCCATTTTCTTTCTTTCTTTTTTTTTTTTTTTGCGGTACTGGGGATTGAACTCAGGGGCATTCTACCTCCGAGCTATACCCTCAGCCTTATTTTTTATTCTTTATTTTGAAACCGAGTCTCACTAAGTTGCGGAGTGCCTCACTAGGTAGCTGAGGCTGGCCTCGAACCCCAATCCTCCGGTCTCAGCCTCCCAAATGCTGGGATTACAAGTGTGCACCACCCCGGCTTCCAGCCCATTTTCTATTTATTTTTTATTTTGAAACAATGTATCACTAAGTTGCTTCCAAGAACTGGGATTACAGGTATATGCCACCACACCCAGCTCCTTTTATGCCCATTTCTACTCTTTTCTTTTGCGGTACTGGGGATTGAACTCAGGGGCGTTCTACCTCCGAGCTATACCCTCAGCCCTATTTTTTATTCTTTTTTTGAAACCGGGTCTCACTAAGTTGCAGAGTGCCTCACTAGGTAGCTAAGGCTGGCCACGAACCTGGATCCTCCGGTCTCAGCCTCCTGAATGCTGGGATTACAAGCGTGCGCCACCACACCCGGCTTCTACTCTCTTTTCTACATCAAGGCAAGATGGACCCCCAAATCCAGGCCTAGAGATAGAACTCCATCTGATGCTTCCCAGGGACCACAGAATGGATTGCTAGTCAGCAAAGGGCAATTCTCAAGTTATTCTGCTTATTCCATCTTTATCTTTTTTGTGTTCCTCACATCCAAGGAGAAAATAAAAGCTCTCATCTCAGTCGGGAGGCTGAGAATGGAGGATCTGGGTTCTCGGCCAGCCTCAGCTACTTAGTAAGGCCCTCTGCAACTTAGTGAGACCCTGTTTCAAAATAAAGAATAAAAAATAAGGCTGGGGGTATAGCTTGGAGGTAGAATGTAGAATGCCCCTGAGTTCAATCCCCAGTACCACAAAAAAAAAAAAAAACCTCTTATTTATAACCAAGCCTAAGGGAAACCCTAGGATCCTGATAAAATGTTACTTGTTCCATAAAAAGAGGTACCTGGGAGAGAATTCCTTCTGGTACCTAGCTCCCCTTTGCTCACTAACCTCTCCTAATCCATCTTTGTGTGTGTGTGTTACCAAGAACTGAACTCAGAGGCAATCTACCTTGAACCTATACTCCCAGCCCTTTTTATTTTTTTGTTTTGAAACAAGGTCTTGCTAGGTTGCTGAGGCTAGTCTTGAACCTGTGATTCTCCTGTCTCAGCCTCCCAAGTACTGGGATTACAGGCTAGTGCCACCAGGTCTGGCTCTCCCCGATCTTACATCCACTTCATACCTGACTGGGAGATGATAGCAAGACGAGAAGTGTATGTAGGGATGAAGCGCAAGAAGGCAGGATCCACATGTACTTGAAGTGGTGTGATGGCACGCATCATGCGCAAATCATACACCTTGAGGAAACGGTCACAGGCCAGGCCAGTGAGACGGCTGGAGAAGCCACAGGCAGCCAACAGGTTGCCATGCACGTCAAAATCCGACAGACTCCCTGAGAAGGCATCAAACTCATGCTCTGCCTTAAAACTACGGAGGTCTCGAAGGGAAATCTAAAGAAGAGATAACTGTTATCTGCCAATTCTCTTAATAAGAACAGTCTTTACCACCTACCTAACTTTGTGAGGTTCCTACCAAAAGAACTAAAGTTCTAGCATATGGACAATTTGAGCAAAGAAAAGACAAAGAGAAGCCAAGATCTTGAGCAGACCCCAGAAAAAAATTCTCATTTGCCCCCTTGTCTCCAAGGCACCTAGTTATAGAAAACATTAGGATGCAAGATAATCGCAAAGTATAATGTAACTGAAAAGTGAATTCATTCCTCTCATCCCTCATCACCATTCTATCTAGGGAAAGAAGACTCCAATCAGATATCCCATGAAACAGGGTCTGTGGTAGGAAGAGAAATGGAACTTGGCCACCTTGCCAGATGTGTGACCACAGAAGAAGAAACGATTTGTCTGTCTCATGATGGTGACTCCAGGTATCTCGACTGCATACTGGAGAGGGAAGAAAGGAGAAACCAGTGAGTAGAATAATTCTTCTCACAGAACAAATGTCACATCCACATCTAAAGCACATGTCCAGCCCAAACAGCCTAGCACCATCACCTCAGGCCCTGTATGGGCCTTCTTGGGTCCAACCCAGAATTATACCTTTTGAGTCTCCTGTACAGTGTTCAGATCGATCTCCAATATGTGGTTCTGAAGCCCACCAATGAGGAGAGTACTGCTGTCAGTCAGGAGGAGACTATGCATATCCTCACTCTCATCCAGCCTGTGCGAGAGAGGAAAAGCTAATGTAGCTGCCAACTCCTTAGCTTTCCTGTACTATGAGTTTCCCTTCCAAGCCACTTACAAGTAATCAAATATAATGAGGCCCCCACGGGCCATATACTTGAGGTTGTTCTTGGTGAGAAAAAGGATACCATTCTCCAGGCTCTGGATCTGCCGAATGTCATCACTGCCATTGACCTGAAAAGATGAGTAGCGCTCCAAGGCTGGGCCAAAAAACGAAGTGGCATGACCCTATAGGGACAAAAACAAGAGATACCCTAAGTGGAGAGGCAGGGCCATCCCAGAAACAGGCCAGGGACTAAGCACTGCTTAGCTTTTCTCCTTTCTTGCTTATCCTTTCTGGGTAGGAGCAAATGAGGCATATAGCTAGGGATCAGTCAATTTTAGTAATAAAAACAATGATAAGCCAGGTGTGGTGGCACACACCTGTAACTCCAGTTCTTGGAAGGCTGAGATGAGAGGATTGCAGGTTCGAGGACAGCCTCAGTAACTTAAGAGAGAATCTCAGTAACCTAGTGGAACCCTGTTTCAACATGAAAAATAAAAAGGGCAGCTGGGCATGGTGGCTCATGCTTGTAATCCTAGTATTTGGGAGGCTGAGACTAGAGGATCACAGGTTCAAGGACAGCCTCAGCAATTTAGTAAGGCTCTCAGCAACCTAGTGAGACCTTGTTTCTAAATAAGAAATAAAATCGGTATGGGGATATAGCTTAGAGGTAGAATGTCTCTGGGTTCAATTCCCAGTACCACAAAAAATAAATTAAATAAATAAATAAAATAAAATGGGCTAGGGGTATTGCTTGGAGGTAGAATGCACCTGGATTCGATCCCCAGTACCAGCTGGGAGTGGTGGCACACTCTTGTAATCCCAGTACTCAGGAGGCTGAGACAAGAGGATTGAAGGTTTGAAGACAGCCTCAGCAATTTAGCGAGACCCTCTGCAACTTAGTGAGACCTTGTTTCCAAATAAGAAATAAAATTGGGCCAGGCGTGCTGGCGCACACTTGTAATCCCAGCATTCGGGAGGCTGAGACAGGAGGATCCGGGTTCGCGGAGAGCCTCAGCTACCTAGTGAGGCACTCCGCAACTTAGTGAGACTCTGTTTCAAAATAAAGAATAAAAGCCGGGCGTGGTGGCGCACGCTTGTAATCCCAGCATTTGGGAGGCTGAGACCTGAGGATCCGGGTTCGTGGCCAGCCTCAGCTACCTAGTGAGGCATTCCGCAACTTAGTGAGACCCTGTTTCAAAATAAAGAATAAAAAATGGGGCTGGGGGTATAGCTCGGAGGTAGAATGCCCCTGAGTTCAATCCCCAGTACTACAAAAAAAAGGAAACAAAACAATGCCAGGTGTGGTAGTGCACACTTGTAATCCTAGTACTTGGGAGGCTGAAGCTGCAGGTTCGAAGCCAGTCTCAGCAACTTAACGAGGCTCTTAGCAACTTAGTGAGACCCTGCTTCCAAATTTAAAAAAAAGGTCTGGGGGCCAGGCGTGGTGGCACACTCTTGTAATCCCAGCATTTGGGAGGCTGAGACTGGAGAATCCGGGTTCACGGCCAGCCTCAGCTGCTTAGTAAGGCCCTCTGCAACTTAGTGAGATCCTGTTTCAAAATAAAAAGGATAAAAAATGGGGTTGTAGCTCAGAGGTAGAATGCCCCCAGGTTCTATCCCCAGTACCACGAAAAAAAAAAAAAAAGGTCTGGGAGTGTAGCCCTGAGGTAGAAGGCCCCTAGCTGCTTACAGTTCCTGCTCTCTTGCTAATACATTCTTTTTCTCTTTCCTTCACCTGATTTCTACTAATCTTTCAAGACTCAGCTCAGGTGTCACCTTCCATAGAGGCCCTCTCTGATCCTCCTCCATGCTCTCTAGCACCCAGTAAATATCTTCAAATTGACATTTTTTTTTTTTTTTTTTTGCACTAGGGATCAAACCCAGGGATATTCTCTGAGCTACACCCTAGTCCTATTTTATTTTTTATTTTGAAACAAGGTCTCGATAAGTAGCTGAGGCTGGCCACGAATTTGCAATCCTCCTGTCTCAGCCTAAGTACTAGGAGTACAAACGTGAGCCACCACACCAGGCTCACACTGACACTTTAGTCCCAGGAAATTTTTTTTTTTTTCTCCTTCACTGTCCTGTAAACAAGGATTCTTTATTCAGCTTTACTCCCTGTATCTAGCATAGCAATAGACATTGCCTGCTGAACTGAAAGGATCAAATTCTTTCCTTCTAACGGAAAAACAACTCATGCCCTATGAAAGGTAAGTAAGTAAATGAGTAAATGAAGGCCGCCATATTATTATTATTATTATTTTTTTTTTTTGCGGTACTAGGGATTGAACTCAAGGGCATTCTATCTCTGAGCTACACCTCCCACCCTATTTTATTCTTTATTTTGAAACAGGGTTTCACTAAATTGCAAAGGGCCTCACTAAATAGCTGAGGCTGACTGAGATCCTGGATCCTCCGGTCTCAGGGTCTCAGCCTCCCAAGTACTGAGATTACAAGTGTGCATCACCATGCCTGGCTACCATATTCTTTTTTTTTTGCAATACTGGGGATGGAACCCAGGGGCATTCTACCTCCGAGCTACACCCCCAGTCCTATTTTTTTATTCTTTATTTTGAAACAGGGTCTCACTAAGTTGCAGAGAGTCTCACTAAGAGACTGAGGCTAGCCTCGAATCTGGATTCTCTGGTCTCAGCCCAGTTCTATTTTTTATTCTTTATTTTGAAACTGGGTCTCACTAAGTTGCGGAGTGCCTCACTAGGTAGCTGAGGCTGGCCTCGAACCCAGATCCTCCAGTTTCAGCCTCCCAAATGCTGGGACCACATTATTTCCTACCAAAACCTTTGATTTCATAGCATGTTAACAATATAGATACACACTATAAATCAATTAACATCAATAATGGCTGAGAGAGATTAAATCAGCCAGAGACTACAAATGTTCCATGGAAAATATGCAGAAATGTCCATTACATATTCTATAATTTAGCCAGGTGTGGTGGCACACGCTTGTAATTCCAGTACTTGGGAGGCTGAAACAGGAGGATCTGGGTTTGTGGCCAGCCTCAGCTACTTAGTGAGGCCCTCTGCAATTTAGTGAGACCCTGATTTATTTATTTATTTATTTATTTATTTATTTATTTATTTATTTATTTATTACGTACTGGGGATTGAACTCAGGGGAATTCTACCTCCGAGCTATACCCCCAGCCCTATTTTTTACTCTTTATTTTGAAACAGAGTTTCACTAAGTTGTGGAGTGCCTCACTAGGTAGCTGAGGCTGGCCGAGAACCCGGATCCTCCGGTCTCAGCCTCCCGAATGCTGGGATTACAAGTGTGCGCCACCACACCCGGCTTGAGACCCTGTTTTAAAATAAAGAATGAAAAATAGGACTGGGAGTGTAACTCAAAGAGAGACTGTCCCTGAATTCAATCCCCAGTACCGCAAAAAAAAAAAAAAAAAAAGTCTATACTTATTAAAATGGGAAACAGAGGAGAGGAATTAGATTGAATTTGAGTCTGGTGTGATGGTGCACACTTGTACTCCCAGTACTTGGGAGACTGAGAAAGGAGGATCCCATGTTCAAGGAAAGCCTCAGCTAGTGAGACCCTCCGCAATTTAGTGAGACCCTGTTCCAAAATAAAGAATAAAAAATAGGGCTGGGGGTGTAACTTGGAGGTAGAATGCCTCTGTGTTCAATCCCCAGTACCGCAAAAAAAAAAAAAAAAAAAAAAAAAAAAAATTGATTTTGGATGACTACAGACTAAGTAATGGGTACAATTAATCAAAACATGCGATGGGCAAAAGTGGCATGCCTTCTGAGATGGGCAACTGTGGCAAAAGTGGATACCTTCTGACAATACCTATATAACTCATCCCTAAATCTTAGACTTCTCCACCCACCTCTTCTCAATTTGACTTAAGAGACACAGCTAACTCTCAGCACTTCAACTCAGTTCTGGTTCCTGCAAAGCAGCTGTCCTTGACAAATACCAGATAAAAACCTGCAATATGTCCATTTGGCTCTCATAAAGGGGTATGGTTCTTACCCCATGGCTTCCCACCCACAGCATCTCCTCGTGCAAGTCAAAGTGGGAGACGGACACAGGCACACCCACTTCAGCCACCACGCTGTGCAATTCAGAGTAGACACCTTCCATTATGTGTACTGATTCCTGGACGGGAAGAGCCTCCAAGGCCACTCCCTCGGGGTCCAGCTCCACATTCTGTAGCAGACTTGGGTTCAGGTGAGCATCCAAGACAGGGTCCAGGGTCGAATGCATAGCCGGGGCATACTCTGCCAGTCCAGGGTCCAGACCCTCAAAGTTCATGATGATGATGACAGCTATTTAGACCCGTGTCACACCCTCCCTTGTCACAGCCCCTGTAAAAGCCTGACCCAACCTTCATTCAGCAGGACAGCACCAATGGACCTAGAATGGATATCCTGGCCTGCAAGGGGAAAGAGATAATTGAGTCAAGGGCGGGTCCGGGTACCGGTATTTAGTGTCTTCTAGGTGATGTGGACAGGATAGTGATGAGCTAGGCAGAAGGGATGATACTGCCAGGCAGAGGATGAAGTAGATGGGAAGGATATGGGGAGTAGGGTGGAGACTGGAGAACCGTTGCCCCTTACTACCCCCTTCTAGACTTTCTAGACTCCCTACTATCCCACTATCTAACCTGACCCTTGACTTCCCTTTCTCCTTCCTTCAGATCTGCTCACTTGTCTGGTTCAACCGTGAACCATCAGGTGAAGGGAACAGGTATTGCGACAGCGGGGGGTTAGGGGACAGTAGGTTGCGAGGTCTAACGTGCTTGTCTCCTAGAATTGGGGGTTGGGGGCGGGGGTGTTGGACAGTGAGAAGAACTAGACAAGTCCGTTTCCCAGACTCCTCTGCAATAACTACCCAGGATTCTCGGGGAGGGGAGTAGGCAAGAATGGCCAGTTACCCACATTTGGGGCGGGGGTAAGGGGAAGGTAATGGAAAACTAGAGTTTCCCAGAATTCTCTGGGGGGGGGGGAGCAGAGAAATTGGTTACCCAGAATTCTCCCCAAGCAGCGGGGAGGGATTAGGGCAAGGGTCAGATGTGTTTCTGGGATGCTCACGGGGAATGGGTCATTACCAAGATTTCTCCATGGCGGATATTTTGGAGCGCGTGGAATTAAAACGAGTAGGGGGAGAGCAAGCGCCGTCAGCTCCGCGGGAAATTCCAGTTTCCCTAGTTCTCCCCCGCGCCTCTAGCTCAACCTAACCAAGGGCGGGAGAGACGCCGGACGCCGGACGCCGCATCCAATCAGGAAGGGACTGGGGTGCGTTTTAGCCAATCAGAAGGAGACAGGTACCGGCGGTTCCGGGAGAAGGCGTGTGACGCAGAAGCTGTGCAAGGAAAAGAAAAGCAAAAGTTGCTACGGGGCGCCCATGAGGACAAATTAAAACCAGACGAGACTGGGTGTTGTGCTATTGAAAAATAACCTCTTCTCTTAAGCCTTCTTCAGTAACATTAGCCCTAGATGTGGAAATCGAACTTTTAGATTCTCTGTAACTTCAGAAACTAGACCAAGGAGCGCCCAAGGCAAAGCACTGGGAATGGCCTCCTGGGTATTCCCAAGGTGGCCACCCCCCTCCCTGTTCCTGTGAGCCACTCCACTACCTCTGACTCTGTACCCCGAAACTCTCTGGCATTTCCTCTGATTTCTAGATTTGAAAGAGAAAAGGAAGCGGGAGTCCGGCTGCTGACTTGACCCAAGTGGCCACATTTGCTACTATTCTAAAAGCATCCATCTGAAATTCCCATTCGTAATTGTTCTCTCCCCAGAGGCCCTGGCAATATTCCCGGGGAACAAGCCTCCTCTCCCTCCCAGTCCCCCGCAATCAAATTCCCCTAACTCGTGGAGCTGGACTCTATCCCTCAGAGGGGGAATGAGTGCAGCAAGTTAAGCAAAGTGAGACATTGGCTTTCCCAAAACTCATGGATTTGCCATCAATAGTTATTCTGAGGGGTGCTTGGGACCCAACTTTGAACTTGAATTGTTTTGTAATCAGTCCAGGTTTTGAGATGTCTGTACTTTAGCTCAGCTGTCATTACTGTTTGTTTATTGGTTATTTATTGTGTCACTGGGGATTGAACCAAAGGAGGCTCTATAACTGAGCTGTATCCAGAGCCCTTTTTATTTTCAGACAGTTGTCTCACTAAATTGCTAAGGCCTGGAACTTGCGATGCTTCTATCTTAACCTTACCAAGTAACTGAGATTACAGGCATGTGGCACACACTTTGCATTACTGTTTCTAAAGAGGGACTTCTGTGAAGGAAATTACTCATGAAGATTTGAACCTAGAGCTTTCTACCTCCAAGCTATACCCCCAACCTAATTTTTTTTTTTTTTTTTTTTTTTTTTTTTTTGCGGTACTGGGGATTGAACTCAGAGGCATTCTACCTCCGAGCTACACCCCCAGACCTATTTTTTATTCTTTATTTTGAAACAGGGTCTCACTAAATTGCGGAGTGCCTCACTAGGTAGCCGAGGCTGGCCACGAACCCGGATCCTCTGGTCTCAGCCTCCCAAATGCTGGGATTACAAGCCTGCATCACCACACCCAGCTTCCGGCTTAATTTTTAATTTTTTTTTTTTTTTTTTTT
>PVLC010037753.1:0-15117 GCA_004027655.1 Graphiurus murinus
AAAAAAAAAAAAAAAAAAAAGTCATTCTTCTTTTGTAATTTAATTCATCTTACAATTTGGCTCTTCTGTTATTAACTATAACTTAATATTATTTGCTTATTGTTAAGAGATTTTTAAAGAAAGTACCTAAGTGTTTGTATACTCTATCTAACTCAGTGATAGAGTGCTGAATAGGCCTGAGGTCCTGGGCTCATTCCCTAGCATGTGCGCACACACACACACACACACACACACACACACACACAGTACCTAAGATTATATAAATGACTTACAGTCATATAACCCAAAGGTAACCACTGTAGCATCTTTTCACAGCCATTTTTCTTATGCACATACATAAACAATTCACACAGGTCTGCGTGCACACATGTATCCATAGGCTCATGTGTATACTCTACTTAGCAAAATGTTATTTTGACTCAACAAAACACTAAAGCACCTTTTTTTGTGTCAGTTGAATGGAAAGCTATCATTTGTAAAAGCTTCATATTATATGGGTATAAGAATGTGCATCATTTACTTGATGCCCTTGTGATGGGCATTTAACAATTTAATCTTTCACCCTTACAAATAATACCGCAAGAAACCTTTTTCACACATGTACTTTGCATAGTCCTTCGATTATCTCCGTGAGGTTAAATTCATAGACATCGAGCCTAACATGGATCCTCAAACCAATATCCTCAAACCAGGATCAGGCAGCAGGAGAGACAGAGAGGTGTGCTCCACCTTGTGAGGACATGAGTCTTACAAGAAGACTCTGCATTGCTCTGACACCACCAGCAGGCCAGGAATGTGCCTACAGAAGCAACAGATCCTGAGGAGTTGACAACACTCCCTCGCTTGCTCCTGCTAAGGGGGCAGAGGCTGGGCCTGGGATGAAGTGGGTTGGGAATGGCTGGGCCTGGGATGAAGTGGGCACTGGGGATTCAAGACAGCTGAGGAGCAGCTGTCCCCTTGTGGCATTTGAGCCTTTAGAAGCTGCATGTGCAAGAACACTTGGGACCTGGTACCAGGTGAGCACAGGCCACTGTGGCCTGCTGCAGGCTCAGCGGCATTCCCTGCTGGAGCCCTCTGACCAGACGCCACCTGTATCTCTGTCCCGGGCCAGCTTGTCGCCTGAATCCTAGCTTCCCTCTGCATAGCACCCAGCCAACAAGTTCCTGCCATGTGCAGATTCTCTGCTGGCCAGAGAGCATTCTCTTTGGACCCTAGAGATGGCGAGGCTGAAGCTGGCTCTCCTCTCCCGGAACTCTTGCACAAAGAGAAGATAATGCAGCTCTAGGTACCAGGGAGTGAGAGGAGGCTCCAGGCTAGGCCTGGATCCGCTGCCCAAATGGAGGAACATCATCGTCCAACTGTGCCTCCAGCCTGCTGCAGCTAGCAACCCAGTGGAGACAGCCAGAGGAGGCCAGATGGGGTCCGGACCTAGAGCCAGAGGGCTGTGGGTGTGAGCCTCATGGCACCACTGACCGGAGGTGGCTGTCCTCGCCTGTTACCAGGCCTGCGGAATGGTCTGCTTCTGCGACTGTTGCGTCAGAGAAGGAGATCTGGAAAGAAAACAGTGGGGCCTGGATTTGGTGATGCAGCCCTCCCAGCTCCAAGAGGGCAGAGCAGAGTAAGCATTCCTTGGGGGTGTTGGCACTGTGCTTGTGGCAGGGAGCCCCTGCTGCCTCGACTGGTTTTGGTTCTTTAAATGATGGCCTTTATCTGGGGACTTTGTATTCCCTGCCACTGATGCAAGGGGGCACCTGACTGTCGACAGGTATGGATTTAGGATGGGAGTGGCCTCCCTGGGCACGCCTCTCTCCAGATGTGGGTGTCCCCCAGAAAAGCGCACGTGTTGTCAATGAAACGGTATTCAGGGGTGAAATAATCGGATCAGGGCTCTAATCTCATCAATTAATTAATACATTGAAGGATTAATCATTTGAATTGATTTACTGGGTGATTGATAACTGTAGGCGGGGCGGGGGCGTGGATGGAGGAGGTCGACCACTGGGAGCTTGGCCTTAGGGACTATATATGTCCCCCCTAGTGTGTGTGTGTGTGTGTGTGTGTGTGTGTGTGTGTGTGTGTGTGTGTCTACTTCTGGCTGCTTAGCCGCTGTCTACCACACCCTGCCTCCAGGATGTTTCTGCCTTGAAGTCAGTCAACTATAGACCGAACCCCTGAAACCATGAGCCAGATAACTTTTCCTCCTCTCAATTGTTCTCATCAAGTATTTTGATCACTGCAACAAAACGCTGACTAACACAGGCGAACCCTCTGTGAGCCTCAGTCTCTGAGTGCCCCAGACCGGGGTCCCCATTGTGGACTCCTGTCCATCTTCTTTACCACTTGGCCCGTTCCTAGAAATCACGTCTGCTACACACCTCTGAATCCTTTGCCTCCATGGTCCCACCAGCACCCCCTGGCTTTCAGTAAACCTGTTCCCCCACACAGCCAGGACCGTCCTCAGGGCGCCTGTGGCCTGTGACCTAGTGCTGGCTGGGCTCTTCCCTCCCAGCGGGACTCCCGCTGACTCCAGAGAGGACTAGAAGGTGCTGCAGAGCACCATGGCCCCTGGTGACCAGTGGAAGCAGCCCCGGTTCACCGGGGAGAGTGGACGAGTTCACTGTCGGCCCTGCTCCAGAACCAGTTCAGAAGCCAAGCGTGGAGGGCTGCTGTCTGCCTTTCAGAAGTTTGATGAAAATCACCCTGGAAACCAAGAAGAGCTCCAGAACCAGCCACAGGGGTGAAATCTGAGCCGTGCACTGCAGGGGGCGGTGAGCTGAGGACTCGCTCTTGGCTGAGCCAAGAATGGCATTAACAAAGTCCACCCGAGGGCCCTGGAACGAATGGAAGGCTAGTGCCCGTCCTCCTTGGCACTGAGGGGCTGCCCTGTGCGGGGCCCCTGCCCTGTCATTAGGACTATGGGACCTTCTCAGGACTGCCGGTCCAGGCTCCGTGCACCCTGCTTCCTCAGGACATTGCGCAGATCCCCAGAGACACTGGAACGCAGAGCGGCTCCTTGGGCCACCCCTGGGCTTCCGCACTCGCTGCAGCTCTGCTTCCCCCAAATCGATCCTGCAGGCGCCCTCTCCGACCACACTCCTGTCCTCTGCCTGCCTTCACTCTCCACTCGGACAGCCTGGCTCCCCTGCGATCTCCAACGCCCTCTGCTCGCCCACCCCCCTTTGTCCTCCGTGGCTCCCACCCCAAGGATAGGCCACAGACATCTCAGTGCTGCTCTGGACACCACGCGTCCTCGGTCACCTCCTTCTCCTCAGCCTGTTGCTGCCTCTCCTGGCCTGCCCCGGAGACAGCCGCAGCCCCCTCCTTCTCTAGGCATCCAGGCACTCTGGACCCTTGGAAGACGCACAGTCCCTCAGCAGGGTCTTGGAGATGCCCTCTCCACCTTTCCACGGAGAGGTTCCTGAGACCCCAGTGCCTGTGTCCAGCTCTGCGTGGGAAAATGGCCTCCCTCCTAGTTTCCTGGAGACATGGCACTCCTTCCCACCTTGCTTGGGTGAGCTGCAGCCCCGCTGGCTCTTCTTCCTCCCACCGGTGAGGATGCTCACACCCCAACGTTTTCCTCAGCTCCCCGCCTCTGCAGAGTTCCCTCCTCCCTCTGCCTCGGCTGTCCCTGGGAATGGGCTCCCAGACAGCACCTCTGTCCCTGCGGACCAGGTACCTGCCGTTCATTACTCTCAGATTCAGCCTGTCCAACCGAAGCGGCTTACCTGCCGTCTCTGTGAAGCCTTTCACGAGCGACGCCTTGGCCCTCTGCCTCCCTTGGCTGTGAGTCTGTCTCCTTCCCCTTGAGTGTCGTATCTTCCTTCCCAAGCCATCTGCCCCTTGATGACAGGGACTGTCCCTTTCCCACCATGGGCCTTGCAGACACACGTGTTAAGATCAGATGACAGCATTCCATCCAGGGGTCACAGAAGCCACAGCAGCCCCACAGATAGTGGGTGGAGGGAACCCTGGACTGGAGGTGAGCCACTGGCTTCTAGTCCCAAACCTGTCAGCAACTCCATGCAATCCCCACGAAGCCTTCAGAGCCTCAGTCTCATCGGCTGTCAAATGGGAATAACCCCGACCTTGCCGCCTCTCAGGAGGAGGCTGCGGGGTGAGCCCAGCCTTCGGGGCCAGCCCTGCTCGGCCCTCAGTGCACACGGGAATCGCCAGGAGAGTTTTAAAAATATGGCGGCCGGGGTCCTTCCCCAGGTGTTCCAGGTGTATTGTTCTCACGAAAAAGAAGCATAGAGCTTCGCCACTGTTCTCAGCCATAGGTTCTCCATCTCGAGGAACGGAGAGGAGAGCTTTGGAGATTGTGCAATCCAGTATTCCTGGGTGATGTGTGACTCATCTAGTCTGTCAGCCACTCTAAAATCTGGCCCCTGAATCAATCATCCCCGGCTGGGTACCTGGACCGTGTCAGCCTGTCAGCCTGTCATCCGACCCTACCCCCTCATACTTGCATGTGAGCTCTGGGGCTGTGGGGGCGTCTGCCGCCCTGCGGATCCAGCGCCGGGCACATGCTGGGTTCCTGTTTACCCAGTCTCTTGCGGTGCCTCCTTCACCCGGGCCCTTGCTGACGCGCCCCTGATTTCACCACAGATGTATTCTCCTCCCAACAACTGTCCCAGTGTCTCACAGCTCCCAGAATCGAGTTATGACAGATCAGCTTCATGTCTGCCCCTTCCCGGTTTTATCAGACCTCAACCCAGCCCGAGTATTAACATTATTATTTGGGAGGCTGAGCTAGGAGATATGACAGGTTCGAAGCCAGCCAAGGCAACTTAGTGAGACCTTGTTTCCAAATAAAAATAAAATAAAATAGGACTAGGGGTGTAGCTGGGAGGTAGGATACCTCTGGGTTCAATCCCCAGCAACACACACACACACACACACACACACACCACCTAGGGATGCCAAAAAAATCCTCTTACTCAGGCTGCATACCAGCTCCATTAGATCAAAATCTCTGGAAGGGGGTCCAGGCATTCATATTTTTGTACAGCTCCCAGGAGATTCGAAGGGGCGGCCAAGGTTAGCAACACTGCCAAGCCCGGAGGCAGATTGGTGGCCTGCCTGTAGCCCAGGTGCGGGACTTTCTAGATGCAGTTTCATGCTGGCGACACTCCCTGCTCCATTTCCTCCCCTACACTTGTTGTTCTTGCTCCTACTTTGATTTATGATGTCTTAATGTATCCTTCTGAGTCCCCTGCAGTCCTTTCTGATACTCTGCTAGGAGAAAACAAACAGAATTGAAAGTTTGTGCTCTTGCCTGGCTGGGACCTGGGCCCAGCTCCTTCCCCTCCCTAGCCCCAGAAGCCAGGTCAGTGGCCTCTCTTGGTTCTGGGAACTCCACACAATGGGGAATCGAAGCCAGCTCTGCCTAGAGCCCTCTGGGGCCCCTGTGGTAGGGGTTGGATGGGTGCCCAGAGTCCATGTGCTGATGGGACTGGGAGGTGGTGGTCAGAGAAGGCTGTCAGCATAACCCATCATAGCCGGCTTTCTCTGTCCTCCTGGTCTGCTCCACTGAGCCCCACACTCAAGAGCTGGCAAAGCTGGTCCTAGAAGGCAGGAGAGCTGCTCAGAGTGGAACTCTCCCGCATCCTGGAAGCAAGGAACTCAGGACCAGCGTGCACAGGACCAGTTCCACTTGGCCGTTGGGGAGGAGGAGCATGCAGGAGATGGAGGGGCAGTTCATTCTGGCTGCAGAACCTCCTTTGGCACCTGGGCTAGAAATAGCTCATCCGCAAACCTCAGAGTTTATTTTTGTGGCAAAGTTTGATTTTCCAAGTGGCCTGTCTCCTTCCTTGCCTTGCACCTGCTCCAGTGGCCAGGGCTGCCAGGCACAATGTGAGTTTGTCCCCGACCTGAAGACACCTAAGCAGGGGGCAGGGGTGGGGGCGTGGGTGCAGACTCCCAGCCTGGGCTCTGTGAGCTTTGCCAGGGAGGGGCAGCTCTTTCTAGTTTGCACAAACACAATGAATAGGCTCGTGGTGGCCTTGCCGGCATCCTGCTCAGGGAAAGGACCGCACATGCATGCATTTGTTGAATGACCATGCTTCTGAGCTTGTGGACTTCTGTCCCTTCTGGATGATCTCATCCACTCACACCAAAAGCTGCTGAAAAATACCTTAAGCGTTTAGCTCCCACTCCTAAGTTTCTCTTCCCTCCCTCCTCCTCTCCCTTGGACATGTAGTACCAGAAGCGGGGGAGCTACAGGATAAATATCCAGCATATGGTGAAACAAAGGGATGTGTCAACATTCATTCATTCCTTCAAATACTTGCTGGCAGCCACATTGTGTATTATTCCAGGCCTAGGATCTAGAGAGCTGGGACAAAAGCCCTGTCCTCAGGGAGCCCCCCAGTCCAGTGGGGAGACCAGCACCCAAATATTCGCATAATCATATGTGATCCATGCAACAAGAATTTATTCAAAGTGTTATGGAAGAACCGCTTATTGGCTCAACAAATATTTCTTAAGCACTTACTATAAGGCCAAGAGTTGTGCTGGGCACTGACCAGTGCAGTGACCATATAAGAGGAAAATTCCTGACCCAGAGCTTGAGGAACTGGGAACTGAATTACCATCGCAGGCTGGAGACCACTCCACTTGCTCCTACGTCCTTTCACCTCGGCTACTCGGAGGCTCATCAATTACAGCCACCAATAGATCAGTTGCCTCACTTGTGAACTGACAGAATGCTTTGAGGAGGGGAGAGATATAAGCCTCATTCCCTGAATGAGCTCAAGCACAGCCCTTGGAAGAGGGAGGACTAGCCGCCACCTTCCTGGGCTCTTCCTTTGATTTGTAGCAACTCATTTGCATAAAAGCCTGTGGTTTTTAAGGTAGCAACAGCAACAACAACAAAAAAATCATTAAAAGCATATTTCTGCTTTTACAAAGTAACCTAGTAACCATGCAGGAGATAACAGTTAACCTGCCCTGCCTCCTTCTCTGGGCACCCAAGCAGGTGCTGCATTACTGAGAAGTTCTTGGAAGGTCCCTTCTGGAGTTAGCCCTCAAGGATGTTCACAGAGCAGCCCCGCCAGCCAGCCCGAGAGCCTCCCTCTCCCATTAGCGCATAGAGGAGGTGTCCTGCCTCTCCGTCCCAGAATAAACAGCGTGATTATTTATTTAGCACCAGTTCAAGGCTTTCTAACATGCATTTGGAGTGCTCTGCTATTCTGCACAGGCGTACACTGAGCTGCAGCCACTGATGTGCATGAGTCAGAGAAAGTAAATCTTCCCCAAGCCAGCCAGCCTCGCCGTGCAGTCCTTTCCAGCGTCCGGGGAGCCGCGGGCTCATCCTCCAACAACGCTGGGCATGTGCTAGGGACACACTGGGTGCAGGAGACAGCCCTGCAGCAGGAGGCTCAGGCAGGCTCAGACAGCTCCACGGCCCCTGGCTGTGCTCCTGCCCCCCCACCCCCTCCCCTCCTATCACAGGAGCCTCTGGAGAGCACAGCTGGAACTCTGTCTCTGGGTCCCTCCCCAAGGCCCCGCACAAAGAACGCTTGCAAATGTTTCTGGGATGGATGAATGATCAGCAGCGGCTCATTTAACCTGTCTAACATGTGTATGCTCAGGAGCCAGCCACGCCGCCGTGAGAGCAGCTCACAGCCACCCACCTGGGGGCAATGGGGATGACGCGCCGACCCTGCCTTCCAAGGCCGCCATCCCCGGGGGCACCCTGTACCCAGCCCAGAGCTCTCCTTTATTTTTTCACTTGCTGAAAATATATTCATAGAGATTTTGAGCCTAGGAAGACCTTATAGAATTAGATAATGTAGTACAACCATCATTTATAGATAGGGGAATAAAAAACAAAGAAACCAGTTTGTTTGCCTAATGCAATACAGGTAATAAGCCAAAATAGTCCTAGAATTAGTTTCCTAATCTCTTTTTTTTAATTCTATCTATAATAAAACACAAAGTACCCCCCCAACCCCAGAAAAGAGAGCTCTCTTTTAAACTGAGAGCACAGACTATGATTTTTTTTTTTTTTTTGCGGTACTGGGGATTGAACTCAGGGGCATTCTATCTCCGAGCTACACCCCCAGCCCTATTTTTTATTCTTTATTTTGAAACAGGGTCTCACTAAGTTGCGGAGTGCCTCACTAGGTAGCTGAGGCTGGCCGAGAACCCGGATCCTCTGGTCTCAGCCTCCCAAATGCTGGGATTACAAGCGTGCGCCACCACGCCCAGCTTCACAGACTATGATTTAAGAAGAAGACAGACCTTGCTAGAACCCAGGGTCACAATATGCTCAATTTCACATTCAAGCCATGTTGAGAAGGTGTGTTCCACAGTCCAAGGACCTCGCAGCCTGCACACATTGGTGCTTTTTTTTTTTTTTTTTTCTGGAAACATTTCCAGGGAGCCACAGAGAGGAGTGGCCAGGAGCACAGTTGTCAGGACCAGGCTTCCTGGATCCTAATCCCGGGGCCAGCCTTTCCAAGCTCTGTGGCTCCAGCAGGGTATTTAGCGCCTGTGCCTCAGTTTCCTCATCTGCAAAATAAGCGTCGTAATTCTTAACCTCACATGGTGGTTGTGAGGATTAAATGGGTGGGTTAGCAAGGTAAAGCACCTAGGATAGCGCACGGAGTGTGGCGCTCCACAGGGCCGTCCATTTACTCTACTGGACGTGGACCCCAGCAGGACACGGACTTAATTCTTGCTCCCTTCAGAACCCAAGACACCTTGCAAAGGAGGTATCCATGTATCCACCTCCTGCCCTCCACCAGCCAGTCATCCTGAGGCCGGGGCTCCTTGAATGTGTCTGTCAGCAGAGAACTTCTGCTCCCGGGGAGGTGGCCCTCTTCCTCCCTCAAAGACCCCCAGTCACCACTGGGCTACACCGGTTCTGATTCCCCCTGGACCACCATGGCACAGACCTGGGTGCCCCCCACTCATGTCTGAAGGGACATCTCCAAGCACCCGTCACAGTCATTTCCTTTCCCCTCACCAGCCCTAAGAGGACACACGCAGTGTGACCCAGCAGCCTAAACCCAGGCAGTAAGGCGTGGCCATCAGAGACACGGGGACTTGGCCCACCCAGGGCTGTGCTGACTAGCTCTGAGACCTGCAAGCCTGTCCCTGCCCCTCACTGAATCCCGTTTTCTTTATCTGTATCAGAAGAGTGTTGGGTTCATGACTGATCCCCAAGGGCCTGTCAGGCTCTGTCCCTAGGAGTGACACCCTCTGGAAGCAGCCACGTGAGAGCTTCTGGGACTCTGCCACAATTAGCACTGTGGCTTCAGAAGGTATGTCAGCATGTCCTTGGGGCATTTCTCATTAACAATTATGAAGTCATTATCTGGTAAATAATTCATAACCTGAGAGATGGGATAAGCCACCAATAAACAATAATCCATTTAGAATGAGGCTGGGTGGGGTGAGGCCAGCTCCCTCTACCTCTGCCATGGCCCGGCCCATTCTCAGAGCACTGCTCTGGCCAGGCCTCCTGTCTTAGCCTCCGGGCTCAGGCTGAGTCTCTAGACCTCGGCCATGTGCCAAAGATCTGCTGAGTAATCTGTGTACACATTCTCCTGGGTCCTCTCCACCACCCTGCAAACATAGGTACTGTTGCTGTCTCGTTTGTAGAGCAAACCGAGGTGCAGAGGAGCTACATAACTGGCCAGGTTCACTTTATCAGAAAGCCTTGAGTCTGGAGCATGGGTTCCTGTGATGCAAGAGCTGGCACCCTGGGCCTGTGTGTCCCACTCCCTCGTAGGAGGAGCTTGAGTTTCTTGTCACTCTGTGACCTGTGCCTCCACAGCAAGACTGTGCACTGGAGGCCTGTGTCGCCCTCTGGCCTCCCTCACCAGGGACAGGCCCCTGGAGGTGCATCTGCAGCTTCACCTGGCTGGCTGGCTAGTTGGCTGTGTTGTTTGCCTTCTTAGATGTGGGAAAGCACTGGGGAGGGGACGGAAGGGGATGCCTTCGAGACACTGAACCTGAATATCCACCACGCACTAGAGGAGAGCCTGCATCCTCTGGCCTCACTCTCCTGAAAGCTCCACCCTGGCCAAGGGGCTCTTGGCTCAGATGCCGTGAGTTCCAGTGGCGGATTGGTGTTTGGGACGAGGCTGGCTCTGCTAAGAGCACCTCCCATCGCCCTCCCACAAGGCCAGCACCCACCCTCTGTCTGCAGGACCACTTCAGAGACCTGCCCGAGGCACCCCCACTGGGAGGGACCCAGGGTTGACCCATCCTCGTCCATCCTTCTCCTGTGGGGCACAGCAGACACGGTGGGCCCCCATATCACCACCAGCCTTCCGGAGGCCTGGAAACTGGAGAGGTCCCCGTTATGCTCCTCAGACAACCAGAGTCGCCCTGAGTTGGGAGCTTCGAGGAACAGGGTAGGGTTGCTGGATGCTGGGCTCAGCCATAATACTCACACATCTGGAATGCGGTGCAAACCTCCATGGCTGGACCCTGTGGTATAAGCGGCCACAGCGGCTCCTGTACATGCCCATTTCCCAATAACTGCGGTAACCAGTCCGAGACAGGGCCCTCCTAGCCTTTTAGCCTCTTCTCCCACAGCCAGCAGGGTGGTCAGGACTGGCCAAGGTGAGGGCAGGCAAATGGATCACTGGTTGTGTTCTAGAACAGCTTGAGAGAGCTGGAAGCCTCCGTCTCCTTGGAACAGGATCATCTTGCAGGAGGTCTGGTCCTGCTTATTTGTCAGGCTTCCAGGATGACGTATCTCCTGCTCTGGTCCCAAGCTCCTGGCTTCCAAGATGGCGGAGAGGGGAAATTCCACCCCGGGCATCTTCTGCCTTCTAACCAACAGCTCCACATGCTCCAGGATGCGAGGCTGAGTGGAGCTGATCAGGAGGACAGAGAAGGGTAGATGGCCAAGCCATGGTGAGTGACGCTGTGACAGCCTTTTCTGGCCACCCCCAGGTCCCACCTCCTCCTGGTCCCACCTCAACACACAGATGCTGGGAATCCACCCAGCCTCTGCTATGGGGCTGAGGTTGTGATTCCTCGTTGTGTGGGGTTCCCAGAACTGAGGCCACTGACCTGGCTTCTGGGGCTAGGGAGGGGAAGCAGCTGGGCCCAGGTCCCAGCCAGGCAAGAGCACAAGCTTTCAATTCTGTTTGTTTTCTCCTAGCAGAGTTCCAGAAAGGACTGCAGGGGACTCAGAAGGATACATTAAGACATCATAAATCAGAGTAGGAGCAAGAACAAGTGTAGGGGAGGAAATGGATCAGGGAGTGTCGCAGGCACAAAACCGCATCTAGAAAGTCCCACACCTGGGCCACGGGCAGGCCACCAATCTGCCTTCGAGCTTGGCAGTATTTCTGACTCTTGGCTGCCCCTTCATATCTCCTAGGAACTAATAGGAAACCAACTATCGCTTGCTCCAAAGAAAAGTATATCCCAATATCTAGGCTCAAGGTCTTACTCTAGGGGCTAATTCTTCCTCTCCCTTTTGGAGCTTGGCGGGTCCCAAGGAGGTGAGGGAGCCCTCACTCTAACCCATTAGGACAGAACTTTGCATGCTTGGTTGTGGATAGATCGACAGAGGACAAAATTATTATTTAGGCAGGGGGAAGGGTGGCTTTCAGCCCCCGTCGTAGGAGTGAGAGAAACTGGCTTTTGTCACAAGACAAAAAGTGTGGTATTTCCATGGGCTACAAGCCGACCAGAAGTACAACCTTCTGACAGCCCCAAGAAACGATGCTGGTGACACATATTCACATATTCACGTGCCGCACGCCTTCCTGTGCTCGGCAGGGGTGCTTCGGGCTGCTAAGTGATGATCTTGGAGGAGCCACGGCGGGCTCAGAGCCGGGCGGACCCGCTAGGCCGGCTGTCTTCTTCCTCCTACAGTAAGCCCTGGGGATGGATTGTCCCTGTCACTAAGGCCTCTTCCCAAAGATCTCCAGGGAAAGAAATTCCATCAGCTCCCCGAGTTCCCGTTCCGGTGGCTCTTGCGGGCTTTTCTTCTATCTGACCTAAATCTCCCTTGCTGCAATTTAAGCCCATTTTCCCTTGTTTTGTTTTGAGTGGAAACGGAGAACAGCTAGTCCCCAGCTGCCTCTGAAGGCAGGGTGAGTCAGAAGTCCTAGCGTACCGCCTGCCACACTGAAGTGTTCTCAGAATCCTGCCCTGTGGAATCTGTCCCCAAGGAAAGGCTCCCTCCTCCGGAGAACAGCTTTCACATGAATGCAGGAGACAGGCTCCACTGCAAGCAGGGGAGCCATGTTGGTGACTCGACCCCTCCTGTGAGCCCAGAGGTGGCCCCTGAGGACTGGCATGACCCCTGCAGGGGAGGGAGAGGGCATCTTAATGGAGCAGCACGTTGAAAAGTGCAGGGCGGGCACATCAAGTCCTAAAGTAGGGAGAGAGTCTGGAGGAAAAGAAGGGCGCCCTTTGGGGATAGCAGAATTCTTGTCCACTCCAATCCCATATTTGGACTGGAAAAGAAACAGTCCTCTTCAATCTCCATTCTTGTACTCGAGTGCCAAAGCTGGGTTTTCCAGCCTGCCTCAGCTGATGGGAACCTGCACCCCACAGTTCATTAGCTCCTCCTTTAATGAGCAGCCATGGGGAGGGCAGACCACCTTGGACACAGGTACATGAGCAGGTGTATATTTTCTTGGGAGGTTTCTGCGGGCCTCCTGGACCACTCTATTTCTGTCTTGTATTTGTGCCTTTTTACTTCTGGGAAGAAATAACCCTTCACTTGTTTCTGCTAGAGATTAGCTATTTTGTAGGCCTTTGAAGCCAGTTCCTGGAAGAGTTAGGTTCGTGGTTTAAAAAAAAAAAAAAAAAATCTGATTGGGAAGCAGTAGATGGTGGCAGCTAAGTGACTGGGTTTAAAAAGCAGTGATGCTGAGTGGCCCTGACAGCACTCGGACAGCACGTAATGAATGCAAGAGAAGAATTTTTATTTTTCCTAGGCCAGTGAGTGGAATTAAAGCCTTCCTACTCTATAGGAGAAATGGAAAGAAACCAAATCCCTTTTTCCTAAGCAGTTATCTAATGCATTGCTAAGATGTGAGCAAGGTCATATGCCTTTTTTTTTCTTTTTCCATTGCTTGATCAAAAGCCCCCTCCAAACTACTTGGCTCCAATACAATGGGGGGGGGGGGAAGATCTGCATTGATTGGATTTAAATAATGGGATTGCCATTAATATCTTCCATAAAAGATGATTGATTCTGACTTGGATTTATGGGAAGCTAGGGCTTGCAAAAGTAAACAGAGTGGCAGACGTTCAATATCAGCGCTGTTTTATGCACCACCTCCCTTTCAGGGCTGGTTAAATGGACACGCTCACAGCCTAAATGCCCCCATGCCAGCAGCTGGGTCACAGGGATCCCTGTAGGGTCCGAAGGGCCACCCTGGGCTGGTCCAGGAGGCCAAGTGGAACCCTCGCCCTCCCTCCTTCACATCAGATCCAAGGGTAAAACTCTGGGGAGATCAGTGGCTTCCACCCCTGCTCTATGGAAGCCCATTGGCCCAAAAAGTCTCTTCCTCTTCCTGCTCCCCTTAAGAGCCCCCACCCTC
The DNA here is from genome assembly GCA_004027655.1 of Graphiurus murinus. NCBI lineage: Eukaryota > Metazoa > Chordata > Mammalia > Rodentia > Gliridae > Graphiurus > Graphiurus murinus. Next base: position 13,530 of record PVLC010037753.1, read on the forward strand.
CGTGGGTGCCCCAAGCCCCACTACAGGCAGCAGCCCCTGAGCTCTGCTCTTTTCAGGCCTGCAAGCTCAGATGAACTGATGGGCCTTTTGTGCAGGGATCCTCAGTGTGGCCTGGGGGGCAGGGGGAGTTGCTCCAGCCGATCTTTCCCCTTGCTTTGAAAAAGCTGAGGGCCGGTGGAGGCCCTCCAGGAAAGGGGTGGCAGGTCCCCAAGTAGCCTCAGATGACTGAAGATGCTGGGGATGCCAGTGGAGTCTCAGCCTCCGTGCTCAGAGCACCCACTGGTGCAAGGCTGAGGCTCCCCGCAGGCCAGGCCTGGCCGTGAGCCGGGCTGCTAATCCACTTACTCTCAGGTGACTGCCTCTTCCATCCTGTCAGAGTGGTTTGAATCCCTTATCACTCCCTCCCAGCCCTTCAGGTGAAATTGATCTCCTGAACCTCACCTATAAACGGGTGACTCCCAGATCTGCCCCCAGGGTTCTGTCCAACACGCCCACCTGCCTCTCCGTCCACCATGATGACCCTTAGGTGCCAGAAAAACCTCTCTGGGCTCCTCCTGTGTCCTCGAGCCCACTCCTCTTCCTAGGTCGGTAATACCACCTACAGGGTCCCAAGGCACCTGGTGGTGGTCCAGCCTTCCTTCTGTCCCTCTCTGCCCCACACGGGCCAGCCCAGGCTCTCTGCTGTCCCCCAGCCTCCCCACCCCCCATACTTTCCTCCATCTCTATCTCCGCTGCCTTCTTTTTTTTTTTTTGTACTGGGGATTAAACCCAGGGGCATTCTACCTCTGTGCTGTACTCCTGCCTTATTTGTTTGTTTGTTTATATTTTGAAACAAGGTCTCACTACATCGCAGAGGGCCCCTGCTGACTGTATGGGGGCAGACAACTGGCTTCAAGGGTGCCGGTCCATTGGCCAGCAACACAGGACAGATTAGTCCTGGCTTTAAGAAATTAGCCAGAACAAGCCAGGCATGGTACCGCATGCTGGCAATCCCAGTACTTGGGAGGCTGAGACAAAAGGATCACAAGTTTGAAGCCAGCTTCAGTAACTTAGTGAGACCCTGTTTCAAAATAAAAAAGTGCTGGGGATGTAGCTCAGTGGTGGAGCGCCCCTGGGCTCTACACACACGTAAGAAATTAGCTGGAATAATTAGATTTCTCTCCTTAGGAATTGGAACCAGGGAACTAAGAGAGCTAAACAGGCCCGTTTGGTTCTGGCCCTTCAGTCCAACAGTAATGCTGACACAGGACTAGAGCCATGGTTCTGGGGCTCTATGCAGAACAGGGTTGAGTCTCAAAGGCTGATTGGAGGTGGAGGGAAAGGGCAGTTGTGTGCATTGAGCAAGAGGGCGCAGGAAATCGTGCTTGGTCCCTGGGGCTGTTGTAGTTTCTGCCCTTCTCCTGGGTTCCTGGGGGATCTCACCTTGGCTGTAGAGTATCCTCCTTGAACTCAAGCTAGGGCGGATAGATTTGAGAAACCAAAGAGAAACTTTTTTTGTTTTTGTTTTTGTTTTTTGCGGTACTGGGGATTGAACTCAGGGGCATTCTACTCCTGTCTCAGCCTCCCAAATGCTGGGATTACAACCGTG